>NW_019379577.1:1252843-1290427 GCF_000648655.2 Copidosoma floridanum | reverse complement strand
AAAAAAAAAAAAAAAAAAAAAAAAAAAAAAAAAAAAAAAAAAAAAAAAAAAAAAAAAAGACAAATTAGCAGGTGATCCGATGATCCAGACCTATATCTGTACTCCAGACCAGCTAATTTAACAACAATTAATAAGAGAAGCCCAACATATACAATGTACAATGAAAGACGCATGCAAGCATCGAACATCTGCTCTCGCGTTGCAAAAGTTTCACGTATCAATGATCGATTAATGAAAAGAAGAAGAAAAAAACGTCTGCCTTTCTCTCTTTTTTCTTTGTTGTTGTTTTCTGACGCAGTGTGCGTACCTACATCACAGGCACAGATGCATCGAGCAAAGGGTATACATAAAATGCACCATATAATATATTACACTTACATGTATATGTAGTTCTGGGAACCATATAAGGCGCGGAACCGGCTTGCAAAAGAGTTTCTCTCCTGATTGGCGGTGGTGGTCGGTAGGTATACAGGAGCAGAGTCGGCTACTTGTGTTGTCCGTACCGGCGGTATATAATACACTTATATATATATATACACGCTTTGCCGCTGCGAAACAGAGAAAAAAAGATCGCGGGGAGATGTGTGGTAAGTGCGGCGCGGTCAGCTCACTGTACGGTGGTTTGTTTTGAATTGGCTAAAAGGAGGAGGATTCATGCACGTAAATGTACGCAAATGTACGTACATCCTACAACTACACCGAAATCGGCTTGCCAATCTGTTAACGAGATCATGCAGAGATGATGCTGCCCTCGTGCAGTTTGTTAACGAAAAAAAGTAAAGTTTTTCTTTTTTTTCTCTCCTCATCTCTTCCCTCCAGTGCGATCGTTATTGTGCATTTCACTCGCACCGCATTGTCACGCTCCGTGTGATTCGCGTGTGTACCTGCAATAACAACAATTAAAATGCATTCAATTAAGGATTTTTAACCGCAGTTGCAGCTTATTATACCCATGGTGTACACCTATACCTGCATATTACGTGCAATAATAACACAGGAGAGCGCGCACGTGTTGCTGTAAATTATATTATTGTCGCTGCGTTGAGCAAATAAACGAGGTTGGGCTTGATTTTTTTTTTTTTTTCTTTTTATTACATCAAACGTACATTAAATACCCTTTCTTGTATCTTGGGGGACGAGTGAAAAAAAAAAAAAAAAAGGGTACGGTGTAACGGTATAAAGTCCCTTCGCCTCCTCCTTCTTTCCGTGCCATGCAACGAGTGCATGCGCTCGCCTCTTCTTCCTTCCTTCCTCTGAGCATATAATATGCACGTTTATGTACCGGCTTACCTTCTCATCTTCTTTTTTCGGTGGTATTTCACGATTTGTTTCACCGAGCTTTGAGATAACATTTTCTTTTTTCTTCCTATACTCCGATTTTCAAATGTATAGGCTCGTATAATTAATGGCGGATATATCGCTCGTTTGTGGGTCGCTTGAAACTATGTTTGCCGATCGAAATTATTTGTTGCCCGCGTCTGCGTAAAATCTCGAGATTCTTTTTTTTTTTTTTTTCTTTTTTTTCTGTCCCGCACCCCCCACGTGATACAAACCCAGCGGTGCATCGCGAATTAAAAACATCTTCCGGTGCAACGCGATATACCTCTTTCTTGAAAGGCTGTACACTACACGCCCGGTTGCACGGGACGCCGCAGCAAAAAGAAAAAAAAAAAAAAAAAAAAAAAACTCCCAGAATCAACGTCAGCAACGGTACAATACGCCACCACCTTTTTAGCATTGAAACCGCGAAATTCCGCGGAGCGTGAACATTGTGGACGAAAAAATCATCGCCCGTTGTACACTATACAGCTTTTCTCCTTATCAGACGGTATATTATTTGGTTATACGTATATAACGTGTACTTATACTGTTGCTTCGAAGGAGCATTAATTGGGCCTCGTGTGCGTGTACAAAAAAGATATGTTTTTTTTTTATACCTATACATATATTACACCATCGGGGCGCGCTCCGATTGTGTCGGAAAAACGGTATACTTATTCTTCACGCCCACGTTGTCATTGTGGTCGAGGTGCAACTTTTTTTTTTTTTCTCTCTTTTTTTTCTTTCCTTCGAGTATACTTAACAGTTAATTATGGGAAAAAAAGTGCACGTGATGGATGTAATGTTACTAAGAATAAAATGCAACAGAGTCGTTGACGGGACGACGAGGGAGCAGCGATCTGTATCTTGGGTGTTATGTTAATGCGGGCACTATCAATGTGGCCGACGGTGTCCACTTGTACGTAGGTATAAACCCATATAGAGGGGGAACAGATGAGGCTCGTCATGGCGGATGTTGCGCAACGAATAAGTGTGTGTACATTGACGGACTTGATGACTCTTGCCGAGAAAAGGTGGGGCCCTCTCTTTTCCTTTCTCTTATTATTGTCACCCAGCTTGCTTACTTTCCTTTTTCTTTTGTTACCCAATTGTAAGTACCGAGCTCTGGTGTCACGTGTAGGTTTCATGGATTCACATGTGCTGATGAAAACTCTTGGATTTTTATTAATTATATCCTACTTCATAGTAATTTACGAGTACTTATTTTTTTTTTTTTTTTTTTTGCTGTACGTACAATATACTTGAAGCTTTTATCGAATATACAAAGCGCCAAGAGTTTTCGCTCTAACGTTTTACTTGCCGATTTGCGTGAAAAAATTTTACAAATAATGAGTATACTTGAAAGAGCGCTGTAATCAAACACGATTAAAATAATGTTATTTCGACGCGTGAATTCAACCTCGCGAGAAACAAAAAAGTGATAACGACAATCGGGCGACTAAGTATACCCTCGAGCGTTACTCACCTATATACATAGTTGTACGTATACATACACATGCACCCGGTCGTTTAAAATTACAAAAAGCTGCTCTTGATGTATCCGGTATACACATATATGTTGTATCTGAGTCACGCGCAAAGAGGCCCGATAATCATTAATTCGATCGGAAATCAAATTAAAAGGACGCGCACATTTACCAATGATCGGGCACGTCCTTCTTTTTTTTTATTACACCTCTTTTGGAGTAAATCGAGCGCAATGCGCCCCCCAAGGACAACTCTCGTCGTGTAAACGATTATTGCTTTTTTCTTCTTTTTTTTTTTTTTTTTTTTTTTTTTTTTCGTTTTTAGGCACAATCGTTTATTTACTTAGAGAGTCTTGGGTTTTCACTAGGGAAAAAAAAAACAAGAAAAATTCTGAGCGAAGTTTGGCTCGTCTGACAAAGTACTGCGACAACCTGCCTCTTTTGAAGCGAAATCGGTCGAGTCATTTTTTTAACCATTACTTTTATCGGCGCACAGAAGAGCGTGAAATCCAATTTACAGTGACGAAAACTATCAGTTTTCTCGGACCAGTTCCAGCTGGAACTTAAAAAAACAACCGGGCACACTCCATCTTTACAGTGTACAGATGGATACTTACAGTGTAAGCCATTTTTTAAAATGGTACGTGCCAATAAGTTTATGAGTGATCTTATATACATTGTATCGGGCAAGCACCGTAACGATTTCCTTTGAAAACCAGAAACGCGAGTTTACAAATAAAATCCATTGAAACAAGTTGTAAAAAAAACCACAAGCTCGTATCCTTCGAAAAAAAAGCCGGCACTGTCTCTCCACCCTTCGGAAGGAAGGAACAAAGAAATCGCTTCCCCCTTTCTGATTCTCGGTCTTTTTCGAGGGGCCTGACCTCACTCCTACGGAATGCATGCCGGCATCTGCTGCTACATACACACTGTTGCTGCCTTTCAATTATCCGCGCCTCTCGTTATTAATACAAGCCATTCCTGAATTATACAGGGACCTTCAAATAGGATGGCGACGATTTAAAAAAAATGTTGCTATCGCATAAACGCGTCATTGAATCATATTGACGTTTTCTTTCAATTGTTGTAATCATTGGTTAAAAAACAAAAAGTATATTTGTAATACTTGTGGCTTCAAAAGCGTTTGCAAGACGATGAATTCAATCAATTTGAATCATCCACACAACACACAATGTGATCGTTACATTCGCATTGGTGTACATTCGTCAATAACAAGTGATGAAAAAAAAAAAAAAAAAAAATCCGGTAAATCATCTACTTGTAAGCGTAAACACTGTACGCGTGGGGATCGGTCATCATGCAGGGGATCGACTACACGATCGATCAGTCAACATCTTTTTTAAATCGTATAAACATCACGTGATATCAAAATACTGACACCATTTATTTCTACACTGATAATTATAATAATATATACACTTGTATGGTCTCTCTGTAACGCTCGACATTTCATTTGAACCGAGAATCAAGCAATCGTATAGGTTTATAACCAGATATAATAATTCCTCGCTTTAAGTAAACAACCAATGTATGCATGTAACGTTATTGTTGCCGGGCAAATTCTTCACTCCCACGCAAAACCAGATATACAATTATACATATTATTTGTCTCTTACGCTATATGCTCTCTCTCTCTCTCTCTCTCTGTCTACCGAATCGCGCGTTCACTTGAAAGCTCGTGCGGCTCCGTATCTTCAAAATACTGTTGATTAATCACCACCCTCCCTCTCTCCTTTTATTCCTTCCGCACGGGCTTCATGACTCATCCTTGATATCCGGGCGTCAAAGCAAGTGGGGGGGGGGGTAAAAGTTGGTTTTTCAAGTATAAACCCATACTCGGATGGCCCACCCAATCGACACCCTGACTCCCTTTAGCGTCCTATGTACACTGATAACGTTTTGTCTCCGCACAGCTAAAGGGTATATTTAACCCCCGTGCAGCCCCGCACACTGCATACAGCTCTCCTGATACGAGAGGGACGTGAAAAAGAGCTCTTGAATACTTAAACGAGTCGAGGAAACCTTTTTTTTTTCTTTTATCATCTTTTTCCTCTCCGTTTCCCAACGTTTCCAAGACTCGGTAGGTACGTTCACCTTCAACAATAGGATTCGCGCTGTTATTGAACTGTCTCTCTCTCCTGCGGCGACAATGGATCTGTATCACGGAGGCTATTTCCAGATCGTTTGTTTTCAACGATTGAAACAAAGAGAGCTGCCGTAGAGGAAAACAAAAAAAAAAAAAAATCAACACATGTACACGGTACGATTACAATGGAGGTATCCGGAGAAAAACAAGAGCGCCGGTATCTTATATCGGGAATCGCGAGGGAAACTTTATACTGCTCGTCTGTGGTTGTTTTTTTTTTTTTTCAGTGTCTATGTTTATCGAGGGAAACAAATTTTTCGGGCTTTTGTTTTTCAATCGTGGCGTGTACGAAAAACCAAAATCATCATACTTGACAGCGTCGTTTTGACTATGTGTGTTTTAATCTCTGCTTGCTTTTTTTCCCGCTGTTTTGCAGATCCAAAGGAGGAAACAATATATACACATCGTTCACCATGTCGGACCCATCCAGCGTGTCTCTGAAAGAACTTCCCAAGGTCCCCATCAACCTCAAGAGCCAGCTCCACGGCTTCAACTCCAGTTGCTTGGCGAAGGCCGAGACCGCGGAGAAGAACGTCCTGCCTTCGGCTGAAGGTATATATGATTTCACCCCATCGTGTATACCATGCACGCTTGATTGATTTAGCAGCTTATTGGCTTTGGTGTTTTTTCTCTCGCAGACGTTGCCGCGGAAAAAAATCAGCAAACGTTGATAGCCAACATCGAGAAATTCGACCCGTCGAAACTCAAGCACACAGAAACGCAGGAAAAGAACCCTCTTCCAGATAAAGATGGTGAGTTGAGAAAATCCATCCGTCTGTCATCATCATCTTCTTAATCTCATTCGTGTGCTTTCGTTTTAGCTATCCAACAGGAGAAGGGAAAGCAGCAGCTGATCTCTGGAATTGAAAACTTCCAAAAGGACAAGCTGAAGCACGCGGACACGCTCGAGAAGAATCTCTTGCCCACCAAAGAAGGTAACCAGTCTACCAATGTCTCCCACCTGAGGTTGAAAAACATGTCAACTATTGAAAGAATATAATTTTTTTTTTCCTTTTTCCTTACATTTTTTAGCAATCGATGCAGAAAAAACAGCCGCATAAGGAGCCATCGGAAAATCGAGATGAAAACAAAAAAAAGAGTCGTGGTGCAGTGATTTGCGAATTTTTTCATATTTCTATATTTATATATATTAATATTTTACAATTACTGATATCTTATGAAGACCGATGATGTCGATGAGAGAAAAAATTGTATCAGTGTAACCTGACTGATTTACGTGTACTCGCTCACTTATGGCATTCTTTGTTTCTGAAAAAAAAAACAAAAAAAAAAAACAAAAAAAACAATTATTTAAATTGTAGAAAGAAAAAAAAACAAAAATTGAAACTTAATAACAATGTCGATACTTTCTTCGACTGTCCTAAGGTGAAAAAACAAACACGCCACTTGATTCGTGTCTCTAAAAGGCTGTTCCAAAGGCGTTTCGAATTATATTTCGTATGCATATACATATATATTTACTTGTCACTAATTTACACACGTCCATATACATAGATATTTTTTTTATTCTCGTAAAAGAGAAAAAAAGAACAACAGAAAATAACGAATAAGCAATGTTTGCGTCTCCGTACTTTTTTCATACCGCAATTAAACCTTTGTTCTCTGGATGAGGATAATAAGCAACATGCTGATATTAACGTCGAAAGATACAAATAATGTAATTTTTCATGGTATTAGCCGCTTTTTGTACACACTTGTATCGATATAACCCAAGACAGTACGCGATACATTGATCAATACATTTCAAAAAGGTGCAGCAGCAGTAAACAGTGATGTTTGTGTAAAGAGTAATATTTTATATATGTGTATCGGGCTATTGTACTTTTTTAAGATTCATACAATTTGCATTTTCATAAAATAATAACGAAATAAAAATTTATTTGTACGAAATTCGCCTATTTGTCATTGTTTTATTTTCACCCAAAAAAGTGTCCATGATCGAACCATCATCCAGCTTGTTTGCACCAAAAACACTTTTTCGCATGACGTCGAACTCTCTTCGATTCTTCGGAATGAAATTTTCCGTATTCCCTGTACGGGGCAAGCAAGTACCTCTCCGTCTGTATAATCCTCGATTCATCCCGGCCCAATTTATGGTACAAACACTCGAGCAGCACCCCAACAGCACTAGCGATCAACCCGCAAATCCATATGGCAAAGAGCGGCATCACGTCCCGCACGTTGAAGGCGTCGAACGGCGCTTTCGGCCTCGTGAACTTCTCCTCGTAGTGACTGACGAGCTTCGACATAACGCCGTTCTCCTCGAACCTCCGTATACTTAATGAAAAGCAAAACAATAAATTACACACACACAGATGGGTCACTCGAACCCAGAGGACTTGCGTGTAGCGTATAATGAAGGCACTCACTAGTGATTGAAGAACTCGGTCAGGGGGTCGTGTTTCCTGAGACCTATGCCCATCTTCCTGACTCTACCTCCCGGGACGCCAGCGAGCTCGCAAGGAGTCGCGCCACGTACTTTGCTCAGCATCGCCACGCTCGCGAAGAAGGCGGTCTTTTGGCTGCACACCTGTCGACAAAGAGGGTATAATGTTAATAAACCCACGTAATTGCTCTTGACGAAAATTCGACAATATCCAACAACACACCTGTTCGAAACCCTTGATGTAGCTCGAGGGTAGATTCTCGTAGCTGTCCAGCAAGAGGCTCATCCGATAGTACACATCGTCGTTTGGATTCTTGCCGTATGACCAATGAAAATTAATTATATATGGTAAATTAAGTCCATACAACTCGGTAGAGGAAAATAATTAACACCCATACCAGGAAGACATCGTGCTCGGCGCTGTTCTTCAAGACGATCAGCTTGTACGATCTGTCGTTGATGAAACCAATCAAATCGGTGAAGGGCATAGCCGGCATGGAAACCGTCACGTAGCTGGTCAACGATCCCGAGTAAGCCGACGTGAGCAGGTACGCGGACAGGAATATCGAAAAGTACGCCAGTTTCAGGGGCAACGTCGTCTCCGAGCCATCTGTAAACGTCCAATCAATCTATCGATGTATAATACATGCATACACATAATAATAAGATAAATGTATATTTTATATGTATAAATATATGTGACCTGGCAAGCCCTGTTGGCAGTATATGCCCCAAACGTGCATGTAATTGTCCAAGATTAAATAACCGTAGTGATCATGTCTGGCAGTTTTGACGTTGGCAATAATTACTCTGATGCAGGTAAGTACGAAGAGTGAGACAAGGATGACAACGACGAGCCCCATCCAGACTTTTTTGTTGAAGGTCTGCGTGTAGTACGTACGTACATATTTAAAATATTTTTATAACACGAGGTCACCGAAATAATTCAAAATGTCAACGCCAATGTTTATATATATATATATATATATATATAGATATACCTTCAAATAGGCGTTCCAAGGAACGTCGGTGTTGTCGGGCATCCTGATGAACAGCTTGGTCCTGGAAACTATGATCGGTACCGTCAAGTCGAAGACCTCGCCCCTGTCCCGGTTGATGATCATCTCGGCGGCAGCCACGTCGAGCGAGTTGTTGAGCAATCTCCCCAGAATCCCCGTCCATTTGCGCTTGGTCTTGTTTAGGCTGCCGTAGGTGAAGGACGAGGGTTGGTAATTCAAGGTGACGTTCATCACGGATGCCAATTCGCTGACGATTCTCGGCACCAGGTCGTCCCTCGCGGCTCTTCGGTTGCGCTCGCGTGGTTTCGCTGCCTACCGAGTTTTTTTTTTTATTTACAAGTATCTCGGTATCAATGGGGGGGGGGGGGCGTCTTGCTTTTTAGGAAAAGAAGCATACATCGACGCCTCGGTCAAAGAAAATATAATCCCTTCGAGAAATAATTGATTTCGGGATGAAGGAAATTACGCCAACTCGGATGTCTTTTGTTTTCTTTTTTCTCATATTTTGCATCAAAGGTAGAGGAATGAACGAATAAGCGGCTCAAATGACTAAAACTTATGTATGCGAATTACCTACGATGCAGGATGAAAAGTAAAATGCAACGGACTGTTAGGTCAGGAAAAAAAAAAAATAAAATACCTCAATAGTGGCCGTTCTCGCTGTGACGCCGCTGAGATTCCTGCGTCTCTCGTACAGCACCGGGTGGCTTTTGACGACAAGCCGATCCGCCACGCTCCACTCGAGGTACTCGTGCACCTGCACCCTCGCCCCCGCGCCAACGGCGAACCACTCCCTGATCCCTCGGCCACCACCACCGGCGCACCTCACCAGCACCTCGGCCCCAAAGTCGAGGGCCAACCTGTTGTCCCAGGGCTCCTCGCAATAAGCCCGCATCGGCGCCGCGAACACCACCAGACACGCGTGAAACTGGCACAACTTGTTGATCCGCAGCCCGTAACGCGCCAGACCCACCAGGTCCTCCTCCGTGCGGAGGAACACGACAAAGAGGAGTTTCGACGAGCCGTTGGCCAACGATTCCAGGTTGTCCGTCGCGAGGCCCGAGCTCATCCTCAGCCCGATCGAGTAGCGCTGATGCCTCCGGGACAACTGTCTTACAAGCTGTCCCACGAACACGGCTGCAAACATAAATATACATGCACAGTATATTCCAATGGTCATTAATTTTTGTACCCCGTCGATGCAGCCTCATTTTTTCTCTTTTAATTGTATATAATTATATATAATTATCACATACGTACAATCATTGCCGTCGTAAAGGACGATGACTCCGGTGATGGCAAGATAGTCTTGCAGGTCCGCTATCAGATAGGCGTACTCGTTGACGTCGTCTCTGCTGGCGGAAACAACAACGAGGGCGACAGTTGCGCAGATGATCGCCAATATCATCAAACATCCCGACGATGGAGCCATAATAATAATAATACTTATGTCGACACGCGCGCGTGTTTATAATAATTACAATGTGTGCGCGTACGTGTGTGCGTGGGTCCGGTAGCTGCGACTAGAAAACAGGTATATTATATATACATAACTTAATTGATCGATGATATATATATATTGTTCGGGAATAAGGGTGTAAGTGTTAAAGCTCCCGTGGGGGGGTTTTTCCGCTATTGTTGTCCATGTGACTGCGGTGGAAACGATATTACAGAGAGCCCCCTCTCGCCGGGTGAAATCGGTGTGTATACATATAGTGTGAGAATAATAATAAAAAAATACAAAATCCGCACAATGGAGCGTGTAGAAAAAAATGTATGTAGGGGGGACGCCTCGTTATTGCCATTGAGGGAGAAAACACAATTGATGAACGGGACAAACCGTGAAAGACGTGGCGGGGGTAGAGGGGGGGGGTGGATGGTCCTTTTACTGTGACACGCGGATAATTGTAGGGTTTGTTGAATCGAGTGTATGTATGTATAAGGGGTCGCGCTGTCAAGAATTGCTTTCACAGGGAAATCGAATGATTATTTTATACCATGGATAACACGTATACGTATGTATGTATATGCATAGGTAGTTCCTTTTGTATTATATTGCGCGGCTTAATATATGTATATACATAATATATGACTCTCTCTCTCTCTCTCTCTGCATAAAGTCATTAAATAAAGAACGTTTTCTTAATAGAGCAGAACATTTTAACAACGTTTATTGGAACAATCATGAGGTTTTAATGAATAAAAACGTTTTGAAAACTTCGAAAATGTCCGATGATTTTTCTTACTTAAAATCACTGCTAGACTCTTTTCGAGTTTTAATTTGCGTGCAATTAGTATAATATATGCTGCGTATAGGTGTTATTTACCATTAGGATGGCAGTTATTAATTGTGTGGGAGGTTGAGCCAATTTATGACAATCTGAATATTCATACTTAAGATGCTGTCGATTGTTTTCAAAAATAGTCGTCGACATTTATGATTTTTGGTTACAAAAATATGAGCGAAAATTTTTCACTTATTTACGTTCATCCAATATATAAACACAACTCCTTTTGAAACGTTGAAAATTTGTCAAAATAACGTTTTTAAGGTTGTGCAGCAAACGGTCAATAGTATACGTGTGTACTTTTTTTTTTTTTTGTATGGTTTCCGGATGTATAATTATTATTACTTACTATTAGGGCGCACAGTTGCATTTATTATACGCATTGAAAATATGCTTTTTTTTTTTACCAATCATTGTATTGGAAAATTTCCAATATCGCCCGGAAACTGCAACAAATAATACGATGATGCAATCTTGTTTGGTCCAAATGACTCCCTAAGTAAGTATAATATTAATATACATATATCCGCTCTTAAAGCCATGTTTTACAGATATCTTTTACATAAAATTATATTAGCACGTAACAGGGCTGTTCGCGAGTTTGTGTTCCTTTAATTGTATATTCTGTCGGTAATGTCGGTGTTCCGTTATACCGATTTGGTATGCTGCTTCCGCGAACATGTCCCCTTTTAACCCCAATATAATATGGCCAAATAACCCATCTTTTGTAATCTTGTCGCCGTGAGGCACGTGCCATAGTACTATACTCATCTCCGATCAGATATTTATCAGACCTTTTATCATTTTTTCTTTTTTTTATCAGTTATCAGGTAGGTAATAAGTAGGTATTTGGTAATAGAAATTCTGATAATTATATGTATATATGTCTGTTGTATACACACATGATCGTATAATATATTACATGTTACATATCCGAGAAAAAAGAGCACCACCATCCGCAGCAAGTATTCACCGGCCGGCACTCCGTTTATTTCATCATTGTGAGAGGATTTTTCACTTATATTTTAGCGCCGTTGGCGAAAACAGGCACACACGTGCACGTGCTAAACGGTTTTTTTTTGTGACTTATGTGTGATCCCTCACTTTTACATAATCGTTTATAAAGTAAAAAAATAAAACGTAATTAAAGAATAAAGGGAGTACGATCCAGTATAGGGAATGAAATAAGCAAATGTCTATTAAGTAGGTATGTGATGTCTTTTCCCTTTCGTCTGTTCGCTTTGAGATTTCGAGGAACAATTAGCGGTTATTAAGAAAAAAACCCGCCTGCAGGCAACTACTTAATATGCATATATAGGTGTGCACACACGCAGCGATAAGTACACACACACACACATGCTGCAGTATACTTGTACAGCACAGAAAAAATTTTTGGATCTCATTTTCCTTCGGTGGTGTTCTCTCTCTGCACATATAGGTATGTCTACTACTCAAGTACCCGTGCAGTCTTTTTTCTGAGCACTTACTTACCTTGCGGTTTTCTAAATCTTGTGGGCATCGTCGTAGATTTGATTACTTACCGCATCGTCGTCGTACAAAGTTCAAAGAGTCCAGTGTGCCTCGCTGCTTTGTTTTTGTTCCTGTCGTGTAGCTGGCTTCGTCTCTTTCTGTTACATTTGCATGAGTGAAAATGTATCGTAACAACAATCTCCCGTGAGTATATAAAATCATTAGTTAATAACTTTTTTTTTTTTTTTTTGATAGGCGTTGTTTGTCTGTGTGCGATGATATTTGTGGTTAGCGCTATACAAAAGGTCTTGGTTTTTCTTTACCTCGTTAACTTTTGAATGAACGATGTGATGGATTTTCGGGGTCGATTCGTGCAAACAAATGCTTACACACACGAATGGCCGACCGTATAACCCCTTTGAGTCGACG
Source organism: Copidosoma floridanum (assembly GCF_000648655.2). Next base: position 1,277,840 of record NW_019379577.1, on the reverse strand, counting down.
ACCGGCTTATGGATTGAAAAGTCATTTTCTAGTTTTTACAATCCACTGTATACAAAAACATCGCCAATTACAATACTTTGATTTTTATAAGTTTCATGACTCCTGGGCTATGAGAAAATATTGCGATTTTGTGTGTGTTGAACTGTTGAAGGTACATGGATCCGAGAAAAACACCGAAGCGAATGATCGAACCTGTAGACGAGTGGTTGCAGAATGAAGGCTTTTACAGAAAACATGGTCCCAAAGATCCCACGTGTCTCTTCAGGGCGATCGCCGAACAAGTCTATCACAATCAGCGAAGCCATCTTCGGGTCAGGGAAGAATGCGTTGAGTACATAAGAGACAATAAGCAACTCTTCCAGGAGGTAAGCAGCTGCACTGGACCTCGAAAACATTGACCAAGAAATACTTACAGTTTTGAGCGTTTTCTTGACGTTTGCTTTTTAGAAAACAATGATACCAGTAGGAAGTTACTGCGATCAAATGGCCTGTGTTACCGAGTGGGGAGGGGAAAACGAAATTTTGGCCATGTCACTCTTGTACCAAAAAAACGTGGTTATTTTTGATGGACACAAGTTGACAAAAAAAGTAGCCATTGACAATCGACGTCAGGAGAACTTTCTCCTTTGCTTCATGCCACCAAAACAGTATGAAACTGTTTACAATCAAGAGCACACAGCTATTGCAGGATTTTGCCAGTGTGAGTTTGCATAATAAAAGAGTACATCTTCCACAAATGGGATTTACTCCCATTGTCAATTTATTCAATATTGACTTTCCTAGTGAGAAATGTTGTATAAATTTAGATCAAAAGTTTTTTAAAAGAAAATTCATAGACAGTAAACATTGAAATAATTTTACATCATTTTCTTATGTAATGCTACTTGAAATTTTTTTTTTTTAGCCATTATTTATCAGATACTGTATAAAAATGTTTTCAAAATGAGTAACGTTGATGCAACAGTTCATAAAATGTTGCATGAAAGAAATAACTACTTGAGACATGACAAGTTCTTTCTAAAAGGGAACTTAGGTAATAGAAAGTCAGTAATTTTTTTTTCTTTTTTATCTAACTCGCGAAAAATCCTCAAAGTACTTATTTTATTTTATTTTTTTTTTTTAACTTATTTTTAGTCAGCTGACAGTAGATTTGTTGAATAAACTTGAAGAAAGTGACGATAACGAGGAATCACTACTTTTAGAAAAAGGCATTACACCTTTTCCTTATAGAGTAGCAAAAGCTTTAGATCCAAACATTTATCGCAATGTTGATTATGACATATGGCTTGAAATCAGAAGGGGTATGTTAAAATTTTTTTTAATATTATTGGTTTATTTTTATTGTTTATCTACAGATATATTTATTGAATGTAAAATAGAAATGAGGAGGTCGGGGTTCACAAAATTTAATTCATCTGAATTACAAGTTGGAGCTAAATGCTTAGTGTCCATTGATTTCAAAGATAATGATAAAACTAATAATAATTTCCCAATTGATCAAGTTAATTGGGATAATTTCAAAGAAATAACTAAGTCAAATGGTTTAGAAGCTTTACTTTATACTGGACACATTCAGGAAATAAGTAAGAATCATGGACCCGTAGTTATATTTGTAGAGGAATTAGGACAAAAAATAACAGTATCTTACGAGAGCTTAAAACCTTACCCACAACGAAAACCAAGATCTAATTATAATAACTATAATAATACTTGGGCGTTGTCTCCTAATAAAAGGAGCGCAATTAATCAGAGTAAGTCAAAATTACTGTTTATGAATTTTTTTTTAAGAAAAAAATTGATACATACTACACAATTAATATCAATTGAAAAAGTAATGAATTTGATTGTACACATCGTTTATATTTTTCACTTTTCAGATCAAAAGTGGAAGAAGCCCTGGAATGGTGGACCAAATCGGAGAACAAAAGATCAAGTCCCTAATGATGGAAATAATGAAAAAAATCTAAATAACTCTAAAAGTGTGGCTAAAAACACCGTTAATAAGACCGAAGAGTAAGACTAATATTATAAAAAGTAATTAAAAATGTTTAATATGAGATTTTGAAGTATAAATATACAAATTTTTTTACAGCACAGAAAATCAACCTAGAATACCAAACGAAAACCGCGTGGCACTTAAAGATTATAATATCAAGGTAATCAGTCAACTTAATTTCAATTACAATTTAAAATAACAAGTACATTTTATTTTTAGGATCAAGTTGAAAATTTGAAAAATACTCTTGAAAGTACCCACATATCTGTGGAATCGGTAGAACCAAGGATTAGTGACAAAAAAAGCAAAATTAATGTAAACAATCAACAAAATGAGCACTCATCTCAGAAACAGATTACTACAAGTATTAATCATGAAGACAATTCATCTAATCAACAAAATTATCAACGTGCAGATAATAACGATACTTTTTATCCTCCTTATGCAGGTAAATTTTAAAGGATTTCTATTTCAAAATATAGATTATTGTTAAATAATTTTTACAGGAAGTGCTTTTCAACCTATCCCTCGTTTTCCTGCTGATTCAGAAATCGTTAGTTACGATGCTACGAAAACTTATGAAATAAAAGCTAATGAAGCGCCTTCAGGTATAAATACTTTACTTCATATGTTAATGAAAAAATGAAATTAAGATAGCTAGAAAATGTATGTTTAACATTCTCACTTGTACTAAACTTTGCCATAAACAAACCCTTAATTTAACCGTACCATTTATTAAATTTTCCAATATTTAATTATTGTAGATCCTGCTAATGGTCGACAATTTTATAACGTTGGAGTCAAGGTAACAGCAGTATAAATATTAAAATATGATGAAGTTTTATAGAATATATTTTGATAAAAAAAAATTTTTTTCTTTTTTCAGTATTATTGGTCTCAAAACATGTGGCCCAATGGAACAAATGGTCCGTCATTTAACGATAATACGTTTTTCTTCGCTCATCCCGCTCCTGATCCAAATAACTATTCATTTGTGGTTAATGGTATATAAAAATTACTTTCACTCTTTTATTTCCAATATTTTTAATTATAAAAGTTATAAACCATGATAATAGGTCCAGTTCCTTGTAGCGACAACATCGTCCAACAAGCCAACAACTATCAACACAATAACCAGCATGTACGACACAACAACCGATCGTCACCACCCAGACATCGAGATCAGGATCAAAACACTAATATTCCAAGACCAGCTGGACAGAGGATGAATTATCATTATCGGAACCCTGATTTCCGTAACTTGACGCACAATCCAAATATTGACAACAGAATCCGAAACGACGGCAAAAACAACAATCCAAACGAACAGCCGCAACAAAATGGCAATAAAGATATGCAGCGAGTTAACAAGTCGAATGGCATGGCTCCACGTTTTAAGAAGAACTACGAAGGTAAGGAAAGAACTAACTCCATAATTCTCTTTATCGCACAAATATTTAATTAACCATTATAGATGCAGCATTCATCTTAAAATATTATCACAGTCGTTTCACAATTCCAAAAAAGGTTTTACATGTATCTTAAATTTTGTTTTAAATTGAAAAAAATTATTCAGAACACTCAGGTCATTTTTCGTAGCAATATAAAACTTACACATCCTTTACAATAAATATTAACAAAAGTACGAACAGTTTAACAGTTTACTTAAGGCATTAAAATTTTTCAATTAAAGTTTGAAATTTCTTTATGTAACTTTTCCCGATCTTATCTTTTTTCCTATCTTTTTGTTTGTATTCAACACTTGAATGTGATGGTAATGTGCTTAATCCATCTAATGATGGAAGTTCAAGAGTAGATTCTGAAACACTTTCTTTAACAGGTGTCTTCTGTGGCTCAGCTTCTTTATAAGCAGGGGAAATTTCCAGATGACTTTTTTTTGAATCTGAACCTTTTGGCATGTCTTTAAGTTGTTTTTCTACAGATTTCTTGAAAAATGTATTTAAACCTTGTCTCTTTGTTTCTGATAATTTAGACTCCGTTCGATTATTTTGTTTGACTTTCATAGTAGTTCCATTTACAACTTTGATTGAATGAAGCAGTCTTTCCCAAAACAAATGTGGTGAAAGTTTATTATAGTAAATCTTCGAAAAATATTGCAATTGAGGAGGTAATTCACATGTTTTGTAAATACAAGGAATAATTTTTCTTTCCGGTTTTTTATCTGCAAAGTTGAAAAATTTTGTTAATAATTTCTATAAATTTTTTTTTTACATAACTAGCAGTAAAATCATCAATTTTCTTTGTTCTAACAAGTTCAATGTTCTAATCATTTTGACATTTGAAATGATAACAACCTGCTAACTTCTTTTTTAAATTAAGATTAATTTAATTTTAATGAGAAACTTGAAATTTATAAGTTTGTCACAGCTTATTAAAGTAGAATTGTCGTACACATATACATAACACATAAAGCTGTGAGTCATCATCAGATATACTACAGCAAATGTATTGATAATAATTATAACTTGGTATGCAAAATGTTCGATGGAAACTTACTTATTCCAGCTGCTTGTGCACAATTCAAAAAAAACTCATTGGCAGGACTTTTAAAAAAATCTGGACTTAATATTAAAATAAGCCTGTTGCAACGCTCCAAGATTAACCTCAGAATGGCCTCATATTCAAACGATACACCAGCAATTAAGTCACGTTCTTTCAAACACAGCTAAAAAAAGTGTCATTGTTTTATCAATTTCTACAATTTTGCAACCACCCATACTTACATATTATGCAACAATTACCTTCATGTTATTTTCGTTCTCCAAGTTTTGTACTACTTCGTTTGCAAATTCTGTGTCCTCTTGTGCATACAGTACAAAAGCATCATAATGCTGTGTATCCTGTCCTTGTTCCATTAGAATTAAATCATCTGCCAGAATCATTGTTTTTATAAATTTTAATCAAAATACAAAATTAATCGGAATTTTAAACAATTTAGTGGGGTTACCAATCGTCAATATTTTGGAGTCCACGTCTTTATCGTTTAGTTCTGCTGTATTTTGAGATTTTTGTAGTCTTTCCAAGTACGATTTTGCATCCTTCTCTAAACATTTAATACTGTACGTTAATACACGACAATTGTTTTTAACACCTAAAAAAATCATTGTTAATACAAAATTTTAACAAACCCATCAATTCTTTGGTATCATCAATAACATCCCATCTCTCAATCTTCTCTAGAGCTTCTTTTAAATGTTGCAAATTAAAGTCTTTTAATTTATTCTGTGATATGGATAATACGCGTCCTGTTGGGTCTGCATCATGATAAATATTTCGCATCGTCTCTTGATCAATCTTGCACACATGTGCGAGTCCTTTCCAGTCTCTGAAATAAACAATTGCTAAAAACTCTTAACCCAACGCGCGCACTCACACTTAAACATTAGAAGATAAAAATTTAACCTTGATAACCCATTTTGCGTCGGGATGAATCTTTTGGGATTAAGCAAAGTGGAGATAAGCTCCTTAGTTTCACATGACAGAGCACTAAGAGGAGCTCCAGATAAGTCTTCCATTTGTTATTTGTAACGTTTATCTGCCACAACAATAAATCTATATCTGCTCCAAAATCAAACAATGGCTTGCTTCTTGATTATCAGTATAAGTTGTCCTTATTAACTAGAACTGTAGTTGTTATACGCTTTTCTCACTTGGAAGACGTAAACATGGAGGTTGTTCTGAATGTAGGCAGTCTCATTGCCAAAAATCGACTCATCAACGTAGCTTGGTGAAAGTGCGCATTGGTAGGGGATCTTTGATCGGGGCATTCGATATCTCGCTTAAGTAAGCAGTTTTTTCGATAATCCCTATAAAATAACCAAAAATAACGATAATGCGCATGCGTAGTTTAAGGATTATAAAAAAAAAATGCTTACTTAAGCGAGGTATCGAATGCCCCGATCAGACCCCAGTATAATCATTTGCCTTCGACTTCCCACTCCTTTTTGATTGTTGGTATATCTATTTCCAAGAATCCCTCCCCTCTTTGCCAGACAAATCGGCGGGAAAATCAAACGGCACATTCCGATTTTCAAATTACCAGCTGATATGTTTCATATAATTATTGAATTTCAAATAATCCTTTCAAAACACAAGTTAAGTAGAGAAAGAAGAAAAACGTAAGTTCCATGAATTACAGGAGGAAAGTATCGCAACGATCACAACCCTCAGTATCAGTATCGTCAGCAACAGCACCAACCCGACTACGATATACGGAAGCGAAAGCAGATTGACATGCAAACGATGCAGAATCGCTGTGACATGATAAACGATCCTGCTCAACAGCATCAGTTATTGCAGCCGATAAACGCAATGTTGCACCAGCAACAGCCAAACCATCTGCCCCAGCAGCAATCGACGATGATCCAGTCTCAGTCACCGCCTCCTTTGAACGGCCCATACCCCTATTCAATGACGTACAACCAAGTGCCGTATGTGCCTTTAGGCCCTTATCCACCCGAGCCGGAGACGTTTTCAGGTTTGTAAAATATTGAAATCATTCTTTTGACGATAAAATGAATTTTTTTTTTTTTTTTTTTTTTTTTTTTTTTTTATACATTCCGTAAACAATAATGTACGTTGCAGGACCATACTATTCACCGCCACCAGGTTACATACAGGTTCCGTACCTCCCAGCGTCTGAGCTACCAACGTCAGAGCAAACCGTCTATCAACCCGTTGAATTTCCTGCCCAATATCCACCTGTATTCTCCCAGTATATATATCCGCCGCCGGCGGCGATGTATCCGACCCAGCCACCACCTCCTGATAGCTGTTATCCACCTTTTCCCGGACAACCTTACTTTTTACCCTATGCATCTCCTTTACCGCCACCAGGAATGCAGCCCCCAAATCTTACTTCTCCTCCCACACTCCAGAGTGCACAGTGAGAACATTGAAGAGATTAAAGGTAGACTTGAAAAAGTATACAGAGGTCTACTTTAAAAGGTGAGTCTGTGATTTAGGAATTATCAGAAAAGTCAATAATTACTCACAGGACTGATAGTCAAGTAGTGTTGAATTTTTATAGAAGACATTGTTATTAGATTAAAAGTTATAATTATATCGACTTTCCTTGAGTAATTATTTATTTGAATTGAATTTCACAGTGTACACCGGCTAGTAAGTAATCTACATACACTAGAAAAAGTTTACCTTTTTTCTTAAGCAGAGTATACGCAAGTTATTGCAAAGTATGCACTTGAAATTGTTAAGATAATAGTTACATTTGTCTCAAGCATTTTGTAGTTTCAAAGCTGATGTCATATAGGAAGTTTCTAGTTTACTTAAAACTGTTTTATTGTGGCAGCTGGCGAGTTTTAAAAAGGTTTTGAGCAAAACTGATAATTTTCAGAACAATATAAGGTGCATACTGTGAACAACACTTGGTTACTCAAGTCTTTGTTCCATTGTTACTTATCGATTACTATTNGCAGGATTTTCCCGCAGGAAGCATTTTCTCGGGGTAAAAATACCCTCTTTCATAAATTACAGCGACAACTTTATTCCTATCCGTCGACGCGTCTCATGAGTCACACGAGCGCGTGAATAATGCACATACGTATGCGTGGAGGGGTAGAAAAGGTCCCGCCGTGTCTTATCACGTGTACACACGCGCAACAACGCGGATGATCCCCAAGTCTTCGAGCGCATGCATATTTAAAATTACGTCAGAGGGGAGAAGAGCCGTGTGTAATTTTCACTGGGGTCGATACACTTCGGTGGGAAATCCACACACTTGTCGGGGTACTGGTGGCAACGTGCACAAATGTTAATAATGTTCGAGTTGACTCAGGACTTACTCGGGTGACAAAGACGCATTAGATTTCTTTGTTTTTTTTTTTTTTAATTTCTCCATTTTATTGAGTTGCTGCATAGAATGCTTTCAGCATAAAAGTACTCCTCTGAGTGAGGACGAAGATCAGCTTTATATTCCAGCAGGGCTGTGCGATCTCCGTGAGACATTAGTAACTAAAAAAATCATCAGCTTTTTAAACTATGTACAATTACGGGATAATGTGGTCTTCAAACTTTTTTTACTTACATTTATAACTGCCTTGTAGCAGTTGAGATTCTTTGCCACTTGTAAACGTTTACTGCTATCTACGTAGTTTAAGAATTTTTCCATGATACCTGATGGTGCTTTATGCTCTTGTAAGAGTCTCAAAACTTCCTCAATTGGCAAATGGGTTTGTAGTTTTTTTCCACCAAGCCATCCTTTTTTATGCAATAAGTTATCGATATCGTCCCAAGCATGAACCGATGCTCTAGTTACAATAGCCACTTTTTCAAATTGTCGAGGTGAAATATCTTGATTTTGAGCTAATGCTAATGGTGAAACAGCATTAGTTTCTGTAACACCCCAGAAATCCTTACAAGTAAGCCTCAAGTACTCTAAGGCTGGGAGATTAGCTTTAAATGGTTCAATGAGTTTATTTTGTGCATGTTTTTGCCACTCTAAAAGATTATTTTATTCGGTTTGTACTATCAGAAAATAAAAGTGTATTTTAATCAATTATTTCCTTTTCACAATACCTAGTAATTTCACATAAGATTGAACAAAAACAGTCTCCCTACAGTCTGGTAAATTGGTAAACAACATATTATACTGTTTTGAAATTTTCAAAAGCAAAGGATCTATGCTACCATCCAAATTATCGACACTTTTTATAGTAATATTTAAACACCTTATCTATAAAAAAAATGCACAATAATTTAAAGAAAAACTTCTAGATAAAAGAACAAAGATAATTTTGTTAACTCACGGCGGCATCAACTGTTTTTCCCTGGGCACTGAAACAAATATGAGTCAAAGTTACAAAAACAAGTTCAAAATATTAAAATTGACTTCACTAATATGCAATTTTCCCTTACGTAAGTAAATCACATATTTCACTTGAACACAATCTGATTGATAAGTAATGGATGTACGTGTACAAAGCTTCTGGCCTTTCAACCAACAATTTCTGGACTAGATTTTTTTTCAAAGTTTTTTTAATGAATAAAATAATCTATAATACATGGTAATCATAAATTACAATTTTATAAAACATTTTTCCAACATAAGTTTAAAGTGTAACAAACCCCTAAAATAGCATTTCCATTTCCACTTCTTATAGCGGCATCGAGTAAAGCAGTTTTGCTGGCTAGTGATTTATGTTTTTCTAATGAATATGACTTACCCACTAAAATTCTTTTCAGCGTATCATCTGGGTGCATACTTGAAGATTCATCAGGAATATATTGAGACTTATCTGCTTCTAAAACTATGAAAAAAATTAAGTAAAATACAAAATATATATATTTTTTTTAAAGTTGATAATTAAATTATTAAGAACTATTTACTTTTTGATAAAACGCTATCAGATATAATTGATAATAGTGGTTTCACACTTCCTTGAGGTTCATTGTACTTGACACTGCTGTCAGTAATTTGTATACTTGAAATACCAGCTCGCAATTGCGCAGTGCCACTTTTTGATACTCCAAATAAGTTATCAGTCTGTAAAAATTGTTCAAAAATTTTTTATCCTAATAATAATCTTTTCTTATTGTACTAACCTCGTTGCTTTCAAAACAAAACGATCTCTTCTCTGTACTGTACCAAAAATCATCATCATCGTTTGATGAAGCCATAATTTTGACATTTACACATTTATTGACTTGTCAATTGTTTAAGATAAAAAATAACAAAAAAAAAAAAAAGTAGAAATCACAAATTGAACAAGTCATTGTTTTCTACACTTAGACACTAATATCTCTACAGTTATATATATGGCTCCAATTTCAGTATCCATATGGATGTCAGGATGTGTACCAATTAAATTTTTAACAGATAAAAAAATGTGTTATATGTCATCTATCTAACAATCTTCATTTATACTTAATATGGAGTATCCAACTAATGACGCAAAAATGTATATATGTATGTGCCCACAGTTTTATCACTAAATACTTATTAAATTTAGTTTTAAAATATATCACTCAAGAAAAATATTAATTTCAATTCGTCACTGAAAGCAGCAAAAAAAGATTAGTCAGCACGTCATACGAAAACATATAGGGCAAAAGAAACGCGTCAAAATTATACGGAATTTTATTTTGAATTAAATGCTGGATAGGTTTGAAATTCAGAGATTATATAGATAAAGTTTGCTAGATTTTTTTAGGAAAACAAAATAGGTAGGTCAACACATTTATTTTCGAGAAAATCGCTTGTGAAAATTCGTCATTTTAACACACAACATTACAGAACCCGAAATTCAATAGACTACCGTACCGCAATAAAAAGCTATGAGCCCACACATTAAATTGGTACATGTACTTGAAAGTATAAAGAATCTATTATTTAAAAAAAATTCAAGTCTAACACAAGTATAGGTATATAATAGCAGATGAGAGCAAGAGAGTACAGTGTTGTCAGCTTTATCGTGGGAGGGCCGTCATCTTTACACAAGGTACCTCGGGAAAACTAATAAATTTTTTAATATCGATTTTCCCAATGACTTTTCCACGTATTATTGCTATTTTGTTCACACATGTGTATAATCAAAATGATTATAAAAAAAATATTACAAAGAATCATTTGTATGACAAGTACCCCACAGGGGCCCCTCAATAGATACGACACCAAACGCTCAAGCCTCCTTAAGAATAAGTATAGGATTGTCAGTGGTGTTTATGTCGAAAATCCTTATACTCTTGCAGATTCCAAAATTCATCACCTTGAGTAATATTTTTACAATGTTAATTGGCGTTTCATACCTATATAGTTGAGGTACTTAAGCAAATGGTAAATTTTTAATATAATCACAAATTCAAATGAATTCTCTTCCTGATGCTATTGGTTCGTTCGCACTATCAGATTTAATCATGTGAACAAGAGAGGGGGAAAGAGTTAACAATAAAAATTTTCAAAAAGTAAATAAATAGTAGAACAAGCCAAGCCCGCACAGCGAAGAACAATTGGAACGGAAAGTTTGGAAAGAGAATGACGTGTAAGCGTAATTTTTTGACTAGTTCATTTATGTGTTTGACATGATAAAAAAATTAAACGAATTATTCGACAGTAACCCTATTAAAAAATTTTGAACTGAAACAATTTTTCCAAAGATCAAATTTTAATGTAACAGTCTATCGAATAATTTATTTTTTAGACGCCACAGAAAAGTCGCGTATACTTAAAACGCGTGCACATGCAAACACACCTTCCAATTCATCCGCGTCCGCGAGTCCGGCGGACTCAGTCCGCCGTCCGCCCGCGCACCCCCGCTCCATATTGTGCGCATACCTACATATATATTTCATCGACGGGGTAGAATACACTTCGGTTAACACAACTTCAGGCTTCTCTGCCGTCGTGCCGAGTGCCGAGTCGCCGACTTCGTGCTTGAATCATTCTCTTTGCAGTTTCCCCTCGGCAGTTGGTCGGTCGGCGCATTTTCGCCCAACAAAACGCGAATAAACACAGTCCAACTAAATACTTTTTTTTATACATGTTAAATTAGTTCAATACACCTCATCGGCTGATCCATCCGACGGGAACAACATCATCCGCACGAAGGTAAGTCCAGACTGTCTCATAAAGGACCCACGACCCCGATAAATATGTACCTAAAACTAAAAATTTGCACGTTTCTTGATTTTTCAAAATTGCTCTCTATGTAGAGACCTACAAGATCCTTCTCTCGCTCTTCGTGTATACACATACTTGTGTATTGAACAGATCCAACCGTCGATTTACCTTTACAGCAGGATACAGATATATATATATAGGTATTGCATGCGCGCCATACCATAACTATGAATTGAGGGTGAAAGTCCTTTCGTCCTTTTGGGTAGTGTCATCCATAAAGGACAAAGAGCGAACGGAGCTCGAGTTAGGTTATATGTTGTTGTATATATACATCATGTGCGCGCCTGCCTAACGGACGTCTCTGGTCCCCGGTCTGATACGATTGTCCTTGAGTACTCATATAGGAGTTATAGGGCACCAAGGCCATCGTGATCCGAATAAGACATAAGTGTATTAGTAGAGCAACTACTCTCAAGCAGCGACTAAGTAGGTATATAAGAGTGTGACGGGTAGGTTTCACGGTATAGCTGTCAGATTTTTCACACGACATAAATTTTTTGTCATGGTGTCCCTGCGCACCCACTGTCCGTTGTCTAATCGTTTTTTCCCCCTTCTAGTGAGTGATTTTTAAGGTACAAGTACTTAGTGTTGTAATCTCGATATTTTTTTTTCTCTCCACTTTCTTAAATATACCAGCGTACGTGAGCCATATCCTCTTTAAAGGACGCTAAAAGAGTAAATACACTTTATACCACCGGACAATCGGACCTAGGTACTCTTGAAGTAAGGAACACAAGAGACGGTTGTTCGCTTGTGGTTCTTGGAAGAGAGGGATCAGTCTTTCTTCTTGAACGAAAACAAGTACGGAAGGTGGTGAAAGATTCAGATTACATTTAGTACGAGAGTAGAGGACAGGTGTTTGTTGAATAATCCATTCTGCACGCCGCGTCCCTCTACTTCAAAGACAGAGGGAAAGAGAGAGAGCTGAGAGTCACTGATGAGAGCACTGGGTCAATTAAATGTGGATTGCTGTTTCCCGCCAAATCATTAACAGTTTCAATACTTTTGTTGCTTTTTCACCTTCCAACTATTTATTCGTTGCTGTTGTCACAGGGTTTTTTTTTTTTTTTTTTTTTTTTTAACTTCATTGTGCCCATAGTGCTTGTATACTATTTGCTCTAGGGTTTTTAGGGTCAACTTCTTCTACCTGATTTCTCTCAAGCATTTATAGTCATTTTTTTCACTATTTCCTAACATTTTTAAGAAATATAATATGAAAAGTTTGATAATGAGAAACAACTATTGATTGCATCTTAGAAAATATACAAACGTTATCGTTATTTACTAAATTATATATTCCGTGAAACTAAATTAAATTTTTTTTTTTTATTCAGTACAAAAACATCTGTAACCATTCCAAGTAACCAGGGTTAATTTTCGTTTATCATTTACAGGTGTACTAGCAAATACTTGTTCAAAATGAGTGCTATGGAAAATGGGGCTGGAAATGCCGCCCCTGCAGCGAAAAAGAAAGAGAAGACTATCGAGGGTATGTACCAGAAGAAGACCCAACTGGAACATATTTTGCTCAGGCCTGACACTTACATTGGTTCTGTTGAACCCGTACAAGAAAATATGTGGGTTTATGACAAAGAAAAGGAGATGATGATTCAGAAAGAGATCAAGTATGTTCCTGGATTGTACAAAATCTTTGACGAAATTTTGGTTAACGCAGCTGATAACAAACAGCGTGATCCCAAAATGGACTCTATCAAAATTGACGTAGATGTGTAAGTTGATGTTTTTACGACAGATCTTTGATTTTTTAGAACGTTACTAATTATTATTAATTTTATCAAATTATTGTTAATTTTAGCGACAACAATACTATTTCTGTTTGGAACAATGGTAAAGGTATTCCAGTTGTAGTTCACAAAGAAGAAAAAATGTTTGTTCCAACTATGATCTTTGGTCACTTACTGACGTCTTCTAATTATGATGATGAAGAGGAAAAAGTAACTGGAGGCAGAAACGGTTATGGTGCTAAGCTGTGTAATATTTTCAGTCACCGCTTTACAGTAGAAACTGCTTGCAAAGAGTATAAAAAATCTTTTAAGCAAACGTGGGGTGATAACATGGGAAAGGCCTCTGAAGCAAAGATCAAAGATTTCCATGGGGAAGATTTCACAAAGGTAACAATGTCAAGAAGTTAAAAAAAAAAAAAAATTAAAACATGTTTTATGTTGATATTATTTATTTCAGGTAACATTTTCGCCAGACTTGAAAAAATTCAAAATGGACAAACTCGATGATGATATTACTTCATTGATGGCTAGAAGAGCATATGACGTTGCTGCCTCAACTCGAGGTGTGAAAGTTTACTTGAATGGCACAAAAGTACCTATCAAGTCTTTCAAAGACTATGTTGATCTATTTATAAAAGGAAAAGAGGATGATACCGGAAACCCTCTAAAAATTACTTACGAAAACAGCAGCCCTAGATGGGAAGTTGCTGTGACACTATCCGACAAAGGCTTTCAACAAATGTCCTTTGTCAACAGTATAGCCACAACAAAGGTTGGATATCTAATATTTTTAAACTCATTTATGTGCAGATATGCAATGTTGATTGATTGCTTTTTAACTTTTTTTTCAGGGTGGTCGTCATGTTGACCATGTAGTCGATCTGATTGTAAAACAGCTTATAGAGACACTGAAGAAAAAAAATAAGGCTGGCCTTCAAATCAAACCTTTTCAAATTAAAAACCATCTTTGGGTGTTTGTCAACTGCTTGATAAACAATCCAACATTTGACTCTCAAACCAAAGAGAATATGACACTGCAACAAAAAAGTTTTGGCTCCAAGTGTACTCTTAGTGATAAATTCATCAACAACGTAACAAAAAGTGGAATAGTTGAATCTGTCTTGTCATGGGCCAAATTCAAAGCCGATAGTCAACTTCAAAAACTCGGTCCTAAATCAAAACAAAAAAAACTATCTGGTACGTTTTATCTTGAATTGTGTCAAGTATTTAATACCTGATAAAATAATTAATTAACAATAACGTATTCACAGGTATACCTAAATTGGAAGATGCTAATGATGCTGGTACAGGAAGATCATTAGACTGTACGCTTATATTGACTGAGGGAGACTCAGCCAAAGCATCGGCTATGTCTGGTATTGGTATTATTGGTCGCGACAAATTTGGAGTTTTTCCTCTTAAAGGTTGGATACCTTTAAATACATTTCGATTTTTAAATTTATTTAGAATTGTTTTTATTCCTGAAAAATTTTTAGGTAAAATTCTTAATGTAAGAGAAGCCACACATAAACAGATTCTTGAAAATTCCGAAATCAACAATTTAATAAAAATTCTTGGTCTGCAATACAAAAAGAAATATGAAACTATGGATGACTTAAAAACATTAAGATATAGAAGAATCATGATCATGACTGATCAGGACCACGTAATTTCATCATTACATTAATTTAATTATATTAATTTAATAACAAAAACAAAGAGAATCAATTACTTTGTTTATAATTTTAGGATGGATCCCACATCAAAGGTCTTTTGATCAACTTCATTCATCACAATTGGCCATCTCTGTTGAAACTAAACTTTATTGAAGAATTCATTACACCAATTGTAAAAGCCAAAAAGGGAAATCATGAGTTGCAATTTTTCTCGATACCAGAGTTTGAGACGTGGAAAAAAGAAACTGAAAATTCGCACACTTACACCATCAAATACTACAAAGGTTTGTTATTTCATATTAATCGTTGTAAAAGTCATCTTTTTTGTAGAAAAAAAAAAAAAAAAAAGTAAATAATTTACCTAAAGCTTTCTGTTTTTAATATCTTAGGTTTGGGTACGTCTACTTCAAAAGAGTCCAAGGAATACTTTCAGAACATGGCTCGCCATCGAATTCGATTTAGGTATGATGGCGAACAGGATGATCAGAACATTATTATGGCTTTTAGTAAAAAGTGCATTGAACAACGCAAAGAGTGGCTGACTAACTATATGGAGGAAACGAAGCGGCGGAAAGAAATCGGTCTCGGTGAACGCTACCTTTACGAAAAAGACACCCGAGCCATTTCTTTCTCAGATTTTATCAACGTCGAACTTGTACTTTTCAGGTATTATTGCAGTGAACATCTTCTCAATGAATTTTTTATTTTGGTCTACATTGTGCATTTTCTTACAGCAATTACGATAACGTGAGATCAATCCCAAACATGATAGATGGTTTAAAACCTGGACAGAGAAAAGTATTATACACTTGCTTTAAAAGGAATGATAAGAAGGAAGTGAAGGTAGCGCAACTGAGTGGTGCCGTTGCTGAAATGTCGGGCTATCATCACGGTGAAATGTCCCTCGCGGCCACAATCGTTAATTTGGCACAGAATTTTGTGGGCAGCAATAACATTAATCTGCTACAGCCCATTGGTCAATTCGGTACGAGGGGTACAGGTGGTAAGGACGCTGCCAGTGCTCGTTACATTTACACCAAACTTAGGTATATATAATAACGCATCTAATTAATTTTTTCCAACCTCTGATATTTTTTCATTTGACCATTTACATTGTACAGTCCGTTAGCACGTTTCATCTTTCACAAACATGATGACCCCATATACACTTATGAATATGACGACAACAAGAAGATTGAGCCAACGTTTTATTCACCAATCATTCCTATGGTTTTGGTAAACGGCGCTGACGGTATTGGTACTGGTTATATGACAAAGATTCCCAACTACAATCCTAGAGAAATTATTGAAAACATTCTTAGAATGATGGATGGTGCTGATCCAAAACCTATGGTAAGTTTGAATACGTTATAATTCAATGTACGTAATATACAGTACATACAATATATATTATACATAATATGTAATATCTCAGAAACTCGAAGGTACATAAAATAAATGTTTATAACTTTATTTTTTTTAAGATTCCATACTATAAAAATTTCAAAGGCACTGTAGAAAGCTGCGGTGAATACCGGTACGTCATTAGCGGCGAGATCTCAATAATAGGGCCTGATAAGATTGAGATTACCGAATTACCTATCGGCATGTGGACACAAGTTTACAAAGAAAGTGTTTTAGAACCTATGCTCAATGGCACAGACAAGGCACCTGCCGTTATATCGTAAGTAAAAAAATTTAAACCATTACTTCTGAAATTTTATGAATAATCTTTAAACACTTGGATTATTTTTTTAGTGATTTCAAAGATTATTCTACTGACATAACGGTTCGCTTTATTGTTACTCTTCCAAAAGATAAATTGTATGATTTAGAGAAAGAAGGTCTTCACAAAGTATTTAAATTACAAAACACAACAACCATAACGTCTATGTGCGCTTTTGACGAAAATTTGTGTCTAAAAAAATATGACAATGTCTTACAAATAATGAGGACATTCTTTAAAGTACGCTTAGATATGTATCAAAAACGGAAAGATTATCTCGAAGGTATATTGCAAGCAGAATCTGCCAAATTGTCTAACCAAGCTAGGTTTATATTAGAGAAGTGTGATGGTTCTCTCGTCATTGAAAACAAAAAGAAAAAAGACATGATTGCAGAACTTGTAAGAAAAGGCTATGATTCTGATCCGATATTAGCATGGAAAATGACACAGAATCGAGAAGAAGTCTTGGTAAGTCTAAGATGAAAATTAAAGAAAAATTCTATTTTCAAATAATAAAAAAAATCAACAATAAGCAATTTGAAAAATTCTTTTTGCTGCCACTAATAAGGCAATGCAAGTGAGTAAATGACAAATCACTCATTAATTTTTTTTTTTGTTCGTTCGTTTATTTACTTGATGTAGATTTATTTATATTATTTATGAGTGTTCATTTTTTTATGTCACTTTGTTTTGTATCATTAGGAAGAAGTGGCTGAAAATGCAGAAGATGAAAGCCAAGTTTCAGCAACATCCATAGTAAAAGAAAACTATGATTACTTGTTGGGTATGGCCATGTGGAATTTGACTAAGGAAAAAAAGGATGAGCTGCTGAGACAAAAAGATGACAAGCTTGCTGAACTGCACAGACTGCAAGCTCAGACGCCTTTGTCACTGTGGAAACACGATTTAGATGAACTTCTCAACAAGCTTAACGAAGTAAACTTTGTTCCCTCATAAATATAAATTGTGTAGTGAGCCTATTAAACCAATTATTTTTTATACAATTTTGACACAACAGGTTGAAGAAAAAGAAAGGAAGGAAGACATAAAAGACCTTAACAAAGCAAAGAAACCTATGGGAAAAATCCATAAGGAAGAGAATGCTCGAAGAATAGCACCTACGATTGATACTGAATTAAAGAAGAAGATTGAAAAAGCAGATGTTGTAGTTAAAGACAAAAAAGAAGGAATAAAAAAAGAGCGCAAGGTAACAAGAATTTTTATTTTACAACGATTACATCTTAAAAATTAAAATTAAAATTATATCATCTTTACTTGAGTTAACTTTTATTTGTATTAAATTTTTTATATCAAACTATAATAATTATGTTACTATGCATGCAAAGAAAAATATTAAATCAATATACTATTGAAATGATTGATTTTACCATTTCTGTGTTTTTTTGAAGGTCAAGAAAGAAAAGGGTGTCGTTGAAGAGAAGGATGAGTTTGATGCATTAATCGAAGGCAATGCTAAGACTCTAGATGACCGAGTAGGCTCTTCTCCAGATAAACAAGAAAAGAAAGGCAAAAAAGGAAGCTTAAAACAATCCAAGTTGCCTTTCAAACCTACAAAGAAAACGAAAAAAGATAAGAACTCTGATGACTCTGAGAGCGGGAGTGATGTTGAAATCAACTTTGATTCTCTGTCCCCGCCACCAGCACCACGACAGCCTCGTAGAGCAGCAGCTGGTTTGTGATCTTCTTTACTTTTGACTTAGAATGTAAATGAACAAAAAAAATATATTTTACAAATAAACTTGGTTTCAGTTCAAAAGAAGTACAAGCTTAGCAGTGAAGAGTCTGACAGCAGTGAAGCTGAACTCCACAGCATTGGTTCAGATGATGAAAAACCTGCCACGAAAAAAGTGGATTCAAAAAAAGTTGTCCCTATTGATAGTGATTCAGATGACGATTTAGTCAAAGTAAAGAAAGGATCATCATCAGAAGCAAAACGTTTGTATATTTAATATTTTTGTCGATGCATTGAGTTGACATTAAATAATTTATGAATTATTTTACAGCTAGTTCCGAAGAATTATTCGATTCATTAGTTTCGTCGGGTACTCCAGAAAAGAAGTCTGCACCAGTGATGATCTCTTCCAGTGAAGACTCTTCCCCTGTCAAGCCTCCTCCTAAGAAAGGTATGAGTAAACTCTCAAACTTGGTTGATATTCTTTAATTAAAAACTTAAATTTATTATTATATTATTAACTGTAATTTTTAGCTGCGCCTAAGAAAAAAGCTGAAAATGGTGCTGGCAAAACAACAGCAAAACGACCGACTAAGAAAAAGGCGATCAGATCGGACTCAGATTCAGACGACATGTTCTCTGTCAAGTCTAGCCCTGTAAGTTTTTTTTTTTTAAGTTGAAAATGATTAGCTGAATAACAACTTGTAATAAAATTGCTTTTTAATTAATTCAGGTTAAGAAAAAACACAAGAAGGACGACTCTGATCAGGACGAGTCCATGGAAGTAGAAGACACTCCACCTCCAAGAAAACCTGTCGGTCGTTCCCGAAAGCCTGTTTCTTACGCTATCAAATCAGATGACGATGATAACGACTCTGATTGAAACTAAAGCGATAAGTTGATAAACAATTATCTGCAATATTGCGATGTTAAACAGAATTGACGAATCTCGCAGTACAATCTCTATGATACTCAACAATGAAGAATCGATTGTGAGGTCTTAACGTAAATTTATATTGTATTGTCCTGTACATACATATATTTGTATATAATTGTAAAGAATTAGTGCTTCGTACTTTTCCGAGCTCGTTAGCGACTTTTCCGTCGCAGACAGTGAAATTGAAGTTATAGAAAAGTTTGAATACTAATTTTTTACATATCAACATAATTATTGTCAATGATAATTGTCACGTGTCCTGTGAAAATCAGTTTTGCTCTAAACGAAACGATTTAGATAAGTATTTAATAAACTATTAATTTCTGTTCTTTTTTTTTTCAATCTTGTATTCATTATATTAAAGCGAACATTGTCATTTTTATATTTGTTTACAAACCACTTTCACATCGACTTTTCATACATAGTTGTAATAATAGCTTTTTTAATAAAATAATTTTGAAATGTCAAAATTTTACTGTTTTAACAACCTTTTCTTCAACAATTTAATCACTACGATGTAATCTATCGAAAAGTTTGTAAGCACGTCTTCGACAAACATAACCTCTTTTTCTCTTCGCGTCCTCGACCAAAATAATAATGCTCTTTATTTAAATAAAGAAATGTTTTTGGACACAACTCCAACCAAAAGATGATCCACATTACTCCAAAAATAATATTTAAATTAATTTATTATTGGTTTTGCTATTGTCTATCAGATGCTTCGTTCCAACAACCTGAGAACATGAGTAAAAAAACAAGATTTTACAAAAATTTTTATACTTTTTAGCAATGATGTAATAAAGGATTTTATCTTTACGATAAGGAGCTTTAACAAAATAATTTTTCACCAATTATAGACACAAAAACATTTTTTCTAATAATTTTATAAATCACTGTCATTGCTAAGTCTGGCGCCCAAATGCATAATACCGATGGCCCATTCAAAAAAAGCACAATTCAGATTTTTCTATTCAAAATAACATGGAAAAAGCTGAGCAGTGTTTTTTTTCGTACACAGTGATTAATATACGCAAGAAAATTCCATAATTTAAAAGCGCGCACGAATTCCGAGCTTAGATTTCGGATTCGAAATACCAGGGGAACATAATTCACAAAGAGCTCTTTCAAAGTCCGCCATTACCTATAGGAATTAGAGATACCTCTTGTACGATCCTGTTTTCCGAATACCGAGCGGCGCAAATCAAGACTCAAATCGTGACATCCGCGTTTTGAGCACTTTTGAAAACCCGCAAACCTCGACTTTCGGCCTTAATTATTAGGATAACAGGATCACTGAGGAGGTTACAACACATTAAACCCAATACAAGGATACAATGATGTATATGTACATGGATTATTACGCGAAAAGGAATACACATGGAGATTGTGTATTTTATTTCTCGTAAAATGCTCTATGTAGTAAACTGCCCGGAGCTGGGACATACCAACTCGCTTGTGTGTTCTCCTGATACCGAACTCAAAAATTTGAGCCTCGAAATGTCACGCACGGACTTATGCGTACATGTACAACCCAAAGAGGGGGTCGTGCCACCTCTTTGATTATCCTATTATCCTGGTACAGTGGTCGAAAAGTTGTGGCTCAAAATTGCTGGGCGCACGCACGAGAC
Organism: Copidosoma floridanum; assembly: GCF_000648655.2. Next base: position 1,256,784 of record NW_019379577.1, on the reverse strand, counting down.
ATAGTGCACAACTTGATTCAACATGCACATTGTATACCTATATATTGGAAAATATATATGTTGATGCGCTACCTCTTGTCTATTCATGTTATCCTATGACATCCTGATAGAAATTTCAAACTCACGGCTTGAAAACCTCGTCGCTTTATTTTTTTTTAAATTTTTTTTCTTTTTTTACAATTTTTTTCTGATTTCTGCTCAAAGTGTAAATATTCGATATTAATGTTACGCCTGGCTGTGTTCATCGCGCATTAGATTTAATTATTTATTACTTGAATACTCGTGCAATTAGTAAAAAGATGTGTGATTTACAAAAAATGGCCAGATATCATGATATTCTTTGACTAAAGCCAAAATGTATTGTGAATTTATCCGATTTCTCTGTAAGTATACAGATCTGATGGAATATCTGTGAAGGGTCTGGGAGGGGGGGGACTTGTTTTTGTTAGAAAGGGCGTATATTTTTCTCTCCCCTAAAGGACCTCGAGCCTTGGAGTGTTGTGGGATCAAAATTTCGTGTCAGATCCATTCTTGATCTTGTTGATGTCTATAGACCTCCTGATGCTTTGTTAAATACTTAGGATGGTATTTTCAGTATAAATATTCGAACAAAAATTGCTTATTTCTTGGTGATGTCAATGCTCATGCTGTGGTTTGGATATATGCGCATGTATTGATGCAAATGGTGTGTGCCTTGATTCTTCAATTGATTAGCATAATATATTTTGTGCATTAACGTTCACAAAAACTACAGATAAAAACTGACTGGTCCGCCTATGTATCATACTTGAATGCATCTGTTGAAAAATGAAATAAGTATACTTACATCTACTGAATATAAAAATAATACATTGGTTAAATTTTCCAAATTGCTGGGACATTCAACATAAATAAATTAAGAAAAGTAAAGTCTACACTCGGAATTGAGAAAATCTAATTTAAAACATTTTTTTTTCCCTCCAATTGTCCATACGTAAGTAGTACATTTAATATATAGCTCTGCTCACTACCTGTTTTTCTAATAAAGTTTTCGACCCAGAAACTCTCAAATGTTATCTCGTTCGTTCACAGGTGGCACTTGGCACCACCCACCACGAGAGTTCTTCAACTCTTACCATTATCAGTATGCTTACCTGATCTCCACTCGGAGATGATCGTGAGTCCGTTCAGTACGCAGCCTCATAACTTTTTACAAGAGCTACGTACGCTCAATCATAGACTATGGTATTTTCGTTTACTTACCAGTAACTCAGAAACTGCGATATCAAATCCAGATTATTCAAAACGTGGCGATCAGAATTGCACTTGGCTACAGAATAAGCAGTCCAATAAATGTCATCCATGCAGAATCTTGTATGCCCTATATCACTGATAGGGCCGAGTTTTTATGCAGTTCCTTCCTTACCAAAGTCATGTCAAACTTAGGTTCTGAAATTCGTGCCAGCATAATTTCGTGCTATAACATTAGCTCTCAAAGAGATAATCAAAATGACGGTAGAATCTTTTGCAATTGCATTTCTAGTATTATGGACATAAAACATTTAGTATACACAAATCCGAACTTTAACTTGTACTCCATTAGCTTTCAATCGCTTCTTTTCATTCCTCAGATTGACTTTGAATGGGGCAGGGAACTGCAAAACTCAGTAGTCCCGAACGTTGTGCTAGACGACTATGTTAATCGACATGGCTACTGTCCTGTTTTTACAGACGGTAGCAGAATTCAAGGCAATATTAGCACTATGGTAGTTTGGTTTATTGTGCGCCTCTCTCACACTCTAGCACTCGAGCCCTAGATGTGAGAGCCTCTGTCTTTACGGCTGAATGTGTAGCCATTGATGGAGCACTAAATTTTATTATAGAAAATGAGATCTCGCGTTCGCTCATACCGTCAGACTCTCGAAGTACAATGGAAGCGCTTGGATCTTCCAATATCACAGTTAAGCTAAGTCCGTTTGTTTACATTACCAAAGAAAAGATTTACAATTATTTAATTAAAGACCCAAATCGGGTACTGAAACTCTGCTGGATACCTGCGCATATGAAAAAGCGGATATGCTAGCCAAACAGGCTACTAAAGTCATTTCATCTCCTTTGTTAAAAGTCCCGTATACAGACTTTAGAGAATTTTATTATAAGAAAATGATTAACAGCACTAGAAATAGTACAACAGGGCAGCCGCAATTTAAAGGCACTCTGTATTTTCAAAAATATTACCAGCAACAAATGAAACCCTGGTATCACAGACTAATAATTGATCGTTGTGTTGTTACTACTGTCAATCGAGTGAGAGCAAATCACTATAATTTAGGTGAATCACTGCAAAGAATTGGTTTTATCCCTGATCCTCAGTGCTCATGTGGTTATCTACCCGAAACCATTGACCATATTCTTTGGGACTGCCCTGTGTATGCTATAAAAAGAACCAAGTTCTTGAGAAGACTATCAAGTATTGGTCTTACGGCTCCGCACTCTGCGGAGAACATTATTAAACAGCCGAATGTAAAAGCGTTACTATTGTCGTAATGGAAAATCGTAACTATTGAAAAGTTTGATACAGATAGTAATGTATGTTGTAATCTAATTTTTCGCTGTTAGCGTACGTAAAAAAGTTACGATTTTTCTGTTTAATACTTATTATTTAAATGGTAAGTGAAAGCGTTAGGTACTGTTAATTAATTTTTATTTGATTTAAAACGGTTCTCTGGTCTAAACGTAGACAGGTTTTTTATTTCTACCATCAATCGTATTAGAGCGAACCACTATAATTTGGGCGAATCCTTATAGGTACTTACAAGAATCGGTTTCATTTCAAGCAATTTCGGTCCAATTTCGAGCTCTAATTGCTCTTGTGATCACACCTCAGAATGCATTAGTCACGTTCTGTGGTACTGCCCAAATTATGCTGCTTCAAGGGTAAAACTACTAAGGGCCTTGAACTACGTTTTTGGCCCTCCGCCGTACTCCATTACGAATATTGTCAAGAGACCTAATGTTAAAGCGTACACTCTGATACGTGATTTTCTCAAAAGAAACCAATGGTCTATTTAATAAATTTGGTAAATTTGTATTTTATGTTTGTAAAGTGTGAATCTTAAAACTGTACTTTTATTCTTATCCCTTGTGGCATTAGCTGTATATTGATTACACACGTAAATTAGAAAAAGCGAATAAAATATTATAAAAAAAAAAAAAAAAAAAAAGTTTGGCTTTAACTTGTCGCTACTTACACTACGATGTAAGTTTACGCCTATTATTTTTTGAACTTGAGATTTTACCTCGGATTTTACAATTATATTCCTACTTATTCGCTCGCATGCTTTTCGATTTTCCACTAGAAATCCGCGTGAACTCGGTTCTCGATTTTTAACATCTTTTCTCTCTCTACCCTGCTGAAAGTATATGTTACTCGCTTATTTAAATAAAAATTTCGCTAACTTACAAAAAAAATTGTTAAAAAAATCAGAAAGTGACAATTTTATTGATAATACTTTTGTGAGGCAACATTATTAAAAAGGTCAAGTATTAAATTAAATATAAAATAATGTGAACTGTTTGACATAAAGGGGCGCGCGAAAACGCTTCATTTGTGGATGCCACCTTCTTGTAGCGATGAGTTATTGTTAAATGCTACCGGCTGAGAACTCCATCCCCGTCCGTTTTGACACTCAGTTTAAGTCTTATGTTTTTTTTTGTCTGTGACACGACCGTGCGCACGCACACTTGATATTTTTTCCTCTTTTGAAATCTTTTGTAACTGCGAAGTAAATTCACTGTGCGTGTTTCACTGTTTTGTTGACTGCACTAACGAGCTTGGGGTTGAGGGACAGGAAGTCGGACGCTCCTTAATTAATAAACGTAAAATTCCATTTCTTTGCAACTGCTAGTTTAAGGCAATTAAATAACTGACAAACATGGACTAAAAAATTTTTATTATTTTT
>NW_019379577.1:1210009-1252832 GCF_000648655.2 Copidosoma floridanum | reverse complement strand
TTTTTTTTTATAAAAAGAATATTGGGAGATGTCAAGTATTTTCGTTATAAAATAATACTTCATAAATAAAACTGTTCGTCTTTACATCATAAAATCTTTTTTGTTAAAAAAACTTCCAAATTTAATCTCAAGTAGCCTAAATAAGTAATACAATTAACGTTATTTAATAAGTCCACTATGAAAATTATGCAAACAGTAATATAGTTTTGGATAAGATATAAATTTGTTACAACATTGATTTGCCTAACACACAAGTTGATAAGCTCATCATTATGCTTGATATCTTTCGTAATATAATTGACAAAGGTTTGATTACATGTGTAGTATAAAAAACTTTAAAGGAAGTACATCTTAGACGCTTATTACAAAATTTATTAAGTTAGATTACATTTTAATAAAGGTAATAGTTTTTCAAATAATCCTAAATAAGAAAATTATGAAAAACTGAAACTTTAACAATGCAAAAATGCAAGCTACATTAAAATTTAACATGAATTTATCAGCTCATGGTATAAGTGAATTCCTTACACATATATAACAAGTTTTTTCTACCTATAATGTAAATCAGTTACATACTATTTGTTGGCCAAGCAAGACAAGCAAATGGCCATAATTTAATTTGTAAAATTAAACACGTATAATTTATGATTACAAACATTGTATTTTCGTGTAAAATTATAAACCAATCATAAACCAGTAAATTAACTGTTTTGCCATACAACAGCAGGAAATGAAAAGTTTCAACTATTTTGCAAATTTTTTTTTGTTTAACAAAAAATTAGTTTTTAATCTTAGCGTTAAACTTGTTCAAAATGGTTGTAATATAAATGTCAAATTGAACATTCAGACCATTCATTTAAATGAAAATCACTCTAATGGAAAACGATACTCGGTGAAAAATCTGGCGCTAACATTAATTAAACATACACGTGATGAAATCTAACTATAACACTATGTACAACATTGAAATCATGAAGAGGCATAAATGATAGACTGTTTTTCTTAACTTAGCCATGATAACAATTCCAAGAGAGTTAGTGCTTGAACTTTATCTCCTTAATTTCCTGCAACAAAACCAGTAGTTATATTTTATGCTACTTTAATTATTAACATTTACAAAAAGTACTTACATTTTGATGTTTGGTTCTTGTAAATTTTTCGGGGCTTTCTGGCGTCTTGGTCGTGCCGATGTCATTCTACTGTTGTTACTAGTACTGCTACACTCCGAATCACTTGAAGGGTCCACTCTCGATATAACGGAACTTCTCCTATATAAAATTATTTTTAAAAATAGAAAGTTGAAATTTATCACCAATTATAAAAAGTAATAAAACTTACGCGGAAGATAATGATTCATCAGAATTCTTGTGCTCTGACTTCGATGCCGATCGCTTTGAATTGTTCAATTTTTGAAGCACAACTTTAGCACTACTTGGGTCCTTGTTATCACTATTCTTTTTACCTTTTTTAGGTTTTTTTTTCTTTTTCTTGGGTGTTTCTGCTTCCTCCTCCTCCTCTTCCTCTTCCTCACTTGCCAAGTGTCTCACCTCGGTGTATTGTTTCCTTACATTTCTTTTTCGTTTCTGAATAAAAAACAATGTCATTAAAATATTTTATCATTGAAAAATTAAAAATAAACCATTGAAGTAGAGTAAACTGCTCCTCACCTCCATCATATTACTGCTATTGTCCGTAACATCAGACGGAAGTATCACATTCGGTTGTTGATTGTTTTCAACAACGATTGTGTTTTGAAATTCCGTAAGCCTCGGCAACTCGATTCTTGTGCTTAGTCTAGAGGTCGAAAGTTCACTGAAACGTCGAGGTTCTTGGCCGTTGCTACCACTAGCCCTACTATCTTGGTTTCGCGCCACTGATTGCTGAATTTTTTCGGTTGACATTCGACTCATTGTTAACGTCTCCTCCAGTACTGGAGGAACCCTACCATCAGACACATAAATAAAAAATTTCCAAATAAAAGTAATGTCTTCGAGAACAAAGTCAAAATTACCTCTGAGTGAGTTGAACCGTGACTGTTGGCTCGGCTTCAGGGTCCGGCTGGACAAGCTCATTGTTGGTTGTACAATTGATTTTCAGCAGGGGCTTGAGTGGCGTCAACTGTAGCAGTTCATTAAGGTCAAATTGCATTCGCTCGGACTGTTCAGGCGACTGATGCTGTTGGGGTTGTTGAAAGCTTGCCTGTGCGTGCGGCCTCATTTGACGTTGCATGTTTATCAGCATGGTGTCGTCATCTTCGTCGTCTTCGTCGTCGTTCATGTGACCTCGCCTCTGAGTTATGAAACATAGATTTCTTCGACGATCGTAATCCTCGTCCTCGTCATCTTCTTCATCGTCCTCGCCATTTCGGTTAATTAAATTTCCATTATGATTCGCATAGCTGTAGAATGAAAATATTTTTCCCATAAGACCAAAAGATAGATTGATAAGATCTCAAATTTGTTATTTTTATTTATGCTATTATTTTAACCTTCAATAATAATAATTAATTTAGTGAAATTAAAAAAATTTCATACCTGCTAGACGTTTCCAAGCCGATACCATCTCTAGTATTTGATAAATCGAAATCATTGTTAAGATTGAGCTGAGAAGAAACAGCCGGTTTGATAAATCGTTTAGGTAACTCAGGCACGCGAAAGTTGCCAGAACTGCGACGTCTCGAACTCAATGACGACACTGGTGAATTTTGCTCCATGTTTGCTGAAGAGTGGCGGTTTGACTTACTACGCGATGTATTTTTCTCTCGATTATTTCTTGCGTCGTTATCTGTATCCTCCTCGGTCACGGTTGAATCGAATAACCAGCTCGGGCCTTCCAGAGGGTCGTCCGAGTCGTAGCTAGTGGATGAACGATTTTCAAATCGTACACTACGCTTTGGAGCACATTTACTTTCTACCGACTTCATCGTTGACTTCCTTGGCAGTGATTGTTGTACTGGAGTATTTTCAGTCTCGGATTCTGATGTGTTTTGAGGCTCAGAGTCGTTCTGGACAATCACCATGTTTGCCTGATCGTTTTCTTCAGGACTTGACGGCTCACTTTGTTGCATATTTTCGGGACTACTTGAACTGTTGGCGTTATTCGAGTTAGCTGTTTCTGAAAACTGCAATTTGAATTTCAGTAAATACATTACTTAGAAACAAAATTCTCCAAACTAACGTAAAACACCCACCAGTCTAACGTTAATACTTTGATTGTTCGTCAAATATCTCGAGACGTCTTGTAAAGTGACGCGAGGACTTTTTAGTAATTCTCTTGACAATCTACCAACAACAACACTTCCTCCCGACAAACGACCAGAATTTTTTTTGGAATACCGTCCCGACGATAATCTTCCTGCAGAATATCTGTTTGACCTTCTCCTGAGCATTGCACGGTCATCTTCATCTACAGAGTAAAATTTTATTTCTGTCGCTGTATTTTTTTTTTTTTTTTTTTTTTCAATTATTTTTTAACAGAAATAGCTTACTTTCGTTGCTAAGTGCAGGACCTGGGATCCTCTCAGATAAACTACGTGAGCGTCTATTTTCCGGCTACAAAAAGACAAAAAATTAAACATTAAACAAATTTTTTTGTACAAATATTACGAGCATTCGAATCAGCTTACGATTGATCTGTCCGAATTCCTTTCAGGGGTTGATGGCTCTTCAATAATACTCAAATTTGAATTCGGCAGTCTCTGCATGTTTACTCTGCTTAAATTTATTGTAGGCTTCGTTATTGTGTGGCCACTCACCATTGGCTTGACAACTCCTCTGGCTGGTGATTTCATGGATGTTCTTCGAGTCGACTCTCTCCCTACAAATTGTTAAAATATTTATGTACTCTTCTAGGTATTTGAACATTATGAATATTATGGAAGTAAAGCTCACTTCCAGCGTTACTGCTACTAGATGTACGGCGGGGGACTTGATTTGACACAAACTCTTGACACGAAGAAATAACATTAGTCAAGAAGCCTGACATCGTTACAAGCATTTGCATCATTTCCTTTGAATTTTTCAATATATTTGAAATCACCAGCTGAAACAAGACATCATGGTGTTAGATTATCACAATAAAAGACAAAATTAGAATAAAAAGTAAATTATTGCGATAATCACATCACGTTTGTTACAAGCATGAGCTAAGTCTTGTACTTCTGCCAGCAACTCATTGTTTCTTGTGAATAACATCCGATACTCTTGTCTTTCCTGGGCCAAGGCTTTAGCCAATGAATGATTGTTAACTTTCAATTTCTGATACACTAGAAGGTAATGCATAATGATTTTAATTACCATGTGGCAAAATTTGACTTTTAAAACGAACAACTGATAGACACTTACGCAAGGAGGGGGCTTTTATGACTTTTTTACTGTTCTTGATACACCTAGTTCTCTTGATAAGGACTGTAGCCCTTTTGATCCTCCTGTGTTTTGGTACTTTGGCCATTATTACTTCTTGTTGACAAACAGCATACAACTGCAATCCACACCTGGCAAATACCTACTAAGTATACTTTTCTATAAGTGTCGACGAGATGATGCAAAGTTCATTTGGAATCTAGTTAACAGTTATTTCAGTCAGTTTCGAGGTAAAAAAAATCATTGCTCGTGTGACTGAACTATACACTGAAAACAGCTACAGCAGTTAAGAGCGCCTGAGAAGAGTCAATCAAAATGATCAAACCTTCGAAGCAGTGAATTTTGGGTGCCAAAAAAAAGGGTGTACATTATAGCTTATAAGCATTAAGTATAAGTCGAGCCGTAATAGCCACGTACTTTACATCAGCACTTTACAAGTAGCACTACTTTGTAAATGTTAAAATAACCCCACAATCCCTTACAAAAAAGAGAGCACTGCAGCCGCGAGTCACAAGTAGAACAAATATAAAAAAAAAACTCGAAATGGCAACAGTCCCATGAAAGGGCCTCACTTTTTTCGAGAGAAAAAAAATGCTTTGCTGTTTGCTGCTCTAAATATGCACTTTGTAAATATATCTTCTCGCGCACTTCATGAAAATTAATTTCCAGGTAAAATAGATTGTGTATAGATGAAGCCAACAACACTGTACTACAAACACGATACCTACGAATCCTACGATTAATACAAAATTGCACAAAAATGCGCGCAAATACTTACTTCGTGCTTATGCGCGTGTGTATACTTATAAACCGTTAAGATTTGTTGGCAAGCCCAAGAAGGGCAAGCACACACACACATCAAGCGAAAATTGCATGGAAGGTAAGTATAGGAACGCTTTGGTGCGGTATATAGTGTATACCATATAGAGATATACAAATGAGTGTATATTTTTTGGTAAAGAAAGATTAGTAGTTCGTTTGTGGCACAAGCGCCAAATTCAAAATTACTACAGCCAACTACATGAAGTCCAAACTGTAATCTGAATGTCTTTTAACTAAAAAATCATTTACATGAAATTCTTTGTAAAATCAACTCATTAAAACAACGACTAATACTTTCTTACAAACATTTTAATGCTTTTTACTTTTCACACATTACACGTGACGACGAACGAAATCGAACTGAAAGTTATCGCAATTAAACAAGTTGCATTAATAATTTATTATGGCTTAACTGAGTGAAAAGGCTTTGAATAAATAAATAATTGAAAATCAATGCTAAACCACCAAAAAAAAAATACGTAACTGAGATTTCTGATAAAAAAAATTGATGAAAATCGTGATGTACATGGAGTTATGTCAGAAAATGTTGAACTTTATTTTCTGATAATACTACATGATAGATTTTTTTTCTCTTATATTCGTAAAAATTTAAGATGGTACTTAGTTAATTTTTATTAACGCGTAAGAGTAAGGGACAAATGACCTCGCGGGAAAAAATGACATCCCTCTTATAAGAGCCCAATATTTTTGATATACCTATAAACAATATTTTTTTCACAATTTTTTAATCGCAGGTGTTAATAAAATGTATCAAGGACCGGGCAATGTAGAAATAAAAGAGTTTGTATAAAAACTCAAATCCCTAACAAAAAATAAATAGTTTCGTAATACCCTCAATTATGTTTCATATTTTAAACGTCGAAAAATTATAAAAATATGTTATTTAAATTAGTATTAAAATTTACTGAAAAAAAATATGATGTTAGTTTCAATAGTGGTACAAATTTTTAGAATATTGAATTGATGCGAAGTGCCGCTTCTTCGTTATTATTCTTTTTGGTACATATTTATGACTGTTTCTAACTTGCATTACTATTAAAAGACATTGTAAGGTGAATAATCTTTCCAATTTGATAAACATCGTTTAGGCACAAAAATTATATCCACAAAGGATGTAAGACTTTTCATGCAACATATTATCAATATTTATTGTTAATAACTTTCGTATTGTGTAATGTGTTTCATTTTGGGTCCTTTTTTATTTATTATTTTTTTTTAAGACTAATTATTAAAAAATTAAAAACAAACGTAATAATTACGACAAACTATGTTAGTCTTTGCATGAAATTTTTATTCTTAAAATTATATTTCAATTAAAAAATGTAATATGCATGTATGCGTGCGATGCATTTTTATACATTAAAAAACAAAAAAATGAAAATCAACTTTCAGTAAATTAAAAGAAAAGTGTCCATTGTTACAAATTAAATTAATATCACACATGTTTCTTCGATGATTCTTCAAATACGTATGAATGTAACTTGTTTTTCGTCCACCTACTTCTATATAACTGAATATTTACATTTATTAAATAATGTATCTATGTATATATAATTTAGTCATCGTTTAAGATAAATACATTTCTACGAAAAGTTTGTAAAAACCTATTTTCAAGTTATTATTGCTTTATTACAAAGATATGCTAGAAAGTCATTATTGAGCAATGCTAAAAATATTGTACAGCAAAATAAATGACCTGTTTTTTGACAAAAATATTTGGAAACATGATATTAAAAGGACCAATGATCACACATATCTTTACAAAGAAAAAAAAAGAAAGTAAATGAAACTAAAAGCGTCAACTGATGGGAAAAAAAACATTACTGCACAATATTCTTTAGAGAGATCTTGATTCTAGTAATATAATTAAAATGTAAAAATTGGAATTTTGTCGTCTTATATTTTTGTCATCGTGTATATGTGTATATATACATAAATTTTTTTTTTTTTTTTCGTAATAATAAGATGGGACAAGGATCGAGGATCGGTGTGTTGGCGTTTATCGAGTATATAATCGACGGATGTAATAGTAGACACTGTTCAGACTTGTATGTATTCTCCTCTGTCCACATTTTTTTTCAGCCAATAACGTTGGTAATTTTGTGACATCGACGTCGTGTCTACAATTATTGTACCAACTTACAACACTTTTTTTTAACAAGTTCTCTTACTCTGTCAATCATATGACTTTTTTCTAATCGCTTACACTTGCTCACTCTATTCAATAATCTCACCCATACTGGCAAATCTTTCACGCGCATTGTCTATTTCTTAGTAACGCATATACAATATTTTGATCACTCTGTATTCTTTTGTTTAATCATCATCTTCTAGTATTCCCAAAAGCTGCGATTTGTCAACAGATGCGACTATAATACAAAGCAAGGGCACTTGATAAAACTATTTCATAATTATCTATGTATAACGTACATATATAAAACAAATTATGAGTAAAGAAACTAGTAATGATCAAGTTGGTTTTAGTATTATGAATCTTACAGCTTCCAATATCATTTTATTTCCGTTTTTTGTTCACTTTTTAAAAAATTGTTCTTAACTTTATTTAAATCTTTAAAAAAAGTTCAAGTCGACAGATCGTTTCATTTTTATTTATTTCTTTAACACAAGAAGAAAATGACTAATATAATAAAGGTAAGTGGAGTCCATGCTTTGAAAGAGCGATACAACGGAGCCCCGGGAATGGGAAATATTATGCTACTTGTATTTTTTTCTTCATTTGAATACGAATGTTAAAAATTTGAGCAGAGTAATAAGGAGGGAAAAGTGAAGGAGAACGATCCTAATAAATTTTTCGTTTATCATCTCGTCACATTCCATCATCGTTTTCTTTCACTCTTTCATTGCCATCTAGTTTTTTTTTTAATTTTATACTCGAGTGTGTAATTGTGGTTGGTTTTTGTATTAATGCATTTACGATTTTCCGGGAGTATGCCCGCTAAGAACCCTTGACTTCCGTGCTTATTCTCTCGTTTCGTCGATCTTAAATAGTCGATCCCGTTTAACCTTAGGAACAACTAACCAAATCTCCATTTATTTTATTTTATTCGTGTGTGTACGTGTACATTTTCTCTTATGTGTGTGTACATGTGTATTTACGGCGCGGGTTAATTGTTTGTTTTCATTTTTTTTTTTTTTCATTTTTTTTATTCACGTTATAAGTAATTAATTATCAATATTTGAATAAAGTAACATGATGTGCTGGACAAATATTCATGGAATATCTGGCACTGCACGACTGTCATGCGAGGATAGAGCCACCACACATACAGCTTTTCTTCTCATCTTGTTCACGATGCGGCTTTTTTCTTTTCGCTCTTTACCTTCTTTTTATTACTTCGTTATTTTACACTATATATATATTTTATTAGAATTAATGGTATAAATATATATATAGCATAAATATTTACATGCACACGCTAATTGAATTTTCAACAACCTTACAATTATCGCACTCATTCAAACGTCATACTTTTCTTTTCTTTTGATGTTGCAAGAGAGGAGGAACAGCTTGAAATTTTTTTTACTTTTTTCTCCTTCACTAGAATAGTCGGGAACTTTCGATTTCGTTGTTAACAACTTATCGGTATTACTTTTTTAAAAACTTTGTTCCTTCTCTCCTTCATTCCCAACTCATTTAGCTCGCTCTTTTATTTTTACCGTTCAAGTGAGTAATTTAACTTCCACTGGATTTTACTAACGCTATCTCACATTTATCTGTCGAATTTCCTCTCTTTAGTCTAAACTCCACTTTTATCTTCATTTCACAATGACATATCACATGTTTGAACGTTTCTCTCTCAAATCATTTTTTTTTTTTTTATAATAAACACTATTATCAGTCAACCCACTGTTTTTTCGATACAAGGAACGATAATACATTCGAATATGTACAAACACAACATTTTTTTTCTTTTTGTCATGCTTAAATAAATGGATCGATAGCAACTTTTCTTGAAAAAGTTGCAACTTTGTCTGTGTGTAGATTATTCAATCCTTTCTCCGAAACACAGAGACGATCGTCCATTTGATTTGCATTCTGTAATTGCAGTTCATCTCACCAACAGGAGCGGATTTCACGTCACAATTACACTATGTTGTGACGGTGGTAACGAACCATACGTACAGCTTTTCATGCTAGTTGACATGTTGCCTCTCGCGTATTTACAATTGGTTCAACAGCTCTTCCAGCATCTGCGTCCATGTGATGTCACCTCCAGTCACGCCTCAAGATAAAACAATATTGCGCAGCTCGGAATTACTCCAAGATTTGGCATGTGTGCAAGCTTTACTCGAAAGTCCATTATTAGCGTTACTGCTATTTGTCTTCCACAACTACGAACTACTCGACGCATTCATGCCGCTGAACATGCCCGTTGTGAAGGACGTCTGCTGTTGTTGTTGGTGCTGTTGTTGGATCTGCTGCTGCTGTTGTTGCTGCTGTTGCTGATTGTTTGCTTGGCGACCATGTTTCGGCATAGGTGGCTGAAGGTACTCGTGTCGTGCGAGCGTTAGCACGTCGATGCGTTCTTCTTTCCTATACGCTAAGCAACTTCGAATGAAACTCTGAAATTAGAATGAAACATTATATCGTACTTTGTATTGCAACGAGCTTATTTTTATGTTTTTTTTTTCATGTTTATTTTTTTTTTTTTTTTTTTTTTATGATTTACCGAATGATGTGTACTTCTTACCTTTGCTTCGTTGCTGACTGTTGGTTTATTGGCAAATTGAACTTCTGTTGCTTTTAAAATTGTATTCTCTTCTAAAATTGTTGCTTGTGACTGGTTGTGCCCGAAAGGCTGAAACAAAAATATACGCAATCAATAGTATGCACATTGAATCTTCGTAATACTAATTAAAAATTAATGCGTACCTTCTTGCCATAAAGGCATTGATAAAAAATTACTCCCACGCTCCAAACATCTACTTTTGAAGATATTTTCGGAGGATTTTTTCCAACCACAAAACACTCGGGTGGCAAATACCTATAGTAATCAAGATATATTATTAGAAATGTTGAAAAATAGATTAGCAATTATGTGAGGGAAAAAATTACTACATACCAATAGGTACCAGCTCCCTGTGACGTCAGATCCATACCATGGTCTGGATTGTAATTTTCCTCATCCATGACTTTACTTAAGCCAAAGTCTGTTATTTTGATTTCACCACATACATTTCCTTCCGTTAAGAGAATGTTTCCTGTAAGTAATAAAATGGCAGAATATCAAGTTTAATGCCTTTTATATAAAAAACGGTCTTCACAATGTTAACGCTTTACTTACCTGGTTTCAGATCATAGTGTATTACTGGAGGCTTAATTTCATTGAGGTACTTTAATGCAGACACGACTTGCATTACAATAGATCTCGCTTCTCTCTCCGGAATTGTTTTATGCTGCAATCAAAGTTAAGTTTTGAAATATACTCAGATAAAATGTATAGGCTTTGAATAACAATATGACTAAATAAACATCTCACTTGTTTTAGATAGAAATCTAAATCGTGGCCGTCACAATATTCTAAAACAGTACAAAACGAGTTTGCATCTATTTCAAATACATCGTACAGTTTTACAACCCGCGGATGATCTAATGCTTTATGAATGTTGTACTCTCGTAACGCATGTCTGTTGGAAGAAAATAAATAATCATTATCAGCACAAGATATTTTAATTTCCAACGCATTATAGAAGTCGTTTTGTCTACTCACTTTATGTAATTGGCTTTTTTATCTTCTTTCCAGTCTTTGTTTAATTGGTGAACCTTGCATGCCACGTACCGTTGCTCTTTTAAGTCAAATGCCTGTAAAGAAAAATGATTTGTTGATTGCAGAAATTAAAAGACTTACAGGATACAAACAGACTCAAATTCGACTTAATAAAATCGAATTGTACCTACCTTATGTACCTCGCTGAATCCGCCCTTGCCGAGCAGCATCAGCAGTAAATACCGCTCATTGAGCACTGGATGAGAATTAAATCTCGATTGGTCCTCGTTGTGTATGCGCTTAAGCTCCCTAATGTGTAGGTTGCGCTCACGCTCGAGTTTCTCCATCTCAAGCTGCAAATCCGCGTCCTCTTTTTTGAGAGCACTTTGACGAAGTTTCAAAATCTCGTCAGCTTCGTAGTACTCCTGCCACGAGTACGAGCCAGGCACGGCGTCTGGTTTGAGAAACGTGGCCTCGGTACCATTGTGCAATGATGTCGGCTGGGTGGACTGCTGGGTACTGCGCTTCCTGCCCGTTTCGCTGTTTGATGGCCTCTTTTTGAGCAGAAGCTTCTTTTGCCTGTCGATTTCTTCACGCTCTGTGGTTATTTCCTCCTGGCGCCGGGCGAGCTCCTGAAACGCGTAGCCGTCCGTCCAGTTCTCTTGAAAGGTCGCACCCACCCTCTGCGTCACGAATTGGCCAAGCCTCAGTCGGTTCTGCATGCACTTTTGACGGGCTTCTTTTTTTTCAATGTTCGACTTTTCCTTAAGCAGTTTCTTTACAACATCTATACACTTATTTATATGGGATTTGTGCTGCTCTAACGCCTTTTGCTGACTCGAAACCTGATGCCTCAGCTCCTCCGTTGTCTGGAAAACATAATTTAACAGTTTTAATATCTTTATATTATACTTTTTTAACAATCTAACGTTTAATAAACCAATACGCACCCTATTCAACTCTTCGATTTTACTATTTCGTAACTCTAAATCAGAGGATGCTTGATTTTCGAACTCTTGTATCCTCTGGCAAGTAAGTTCCGTCTGAAAAAAAAAAAAAAAAAAAAAAAAAAATTTGACTTCATAAGTAACTAACAATACAAGATCGCAGCATTTTATAGTACAATTACTTTATACAGTGAAATGAAATGTACCTTACGACACTCATAGTAAAAATGATTAAATTTAAAAAATGAGATGTTGCTTTAAGTGTTTCGTGGCAAGATGTGAGATTTAAATAATTTGAATGTCGCCGTTGTGTAATGCCATGGTTCTAATTGAAGAACTTTTTTTCGTAATCATTAAAAATTATTAACAGCCTAAACAGGCAGCAAGAAAAACACCAAAAATGATATCCTTCACATGAAACAAGATAATAAAAAATTTGAAAAAAGTCAAATTTGAAGTACAAAATCAATAACTCAATGAGAGTAATCTTTTCAAACCTTATTATGATGCATGAAAGGTAAATAATCGGATACATAATAAGCGACAAAAATAAATCATATTGACAACTTCTGACTTGAATTCGTTCATCAAAAATAAAAGACATAAAATATAATGATAAAATGGTATGAAAAAGAGTAAGCGAATATAAAAAATGATTTGCCAGCTGATCAGCCACAAAACTTTCGAATATCTTGCATAAAATCCTTTGTATTGGTAATTTTATCGGTAAAAAATCTATGTTAATGTGAAAACAACAATGAGTGCCGAAACAAGGTATTTATTATAATTGAACATTTACTCATAAAACCGAAAAAAAATTTACAAATGACAGTAGAAAAACAGATTTACGTTACTTTGAAGAGAGAAAAAAAAAAAAAAAAAAAACAAAGTCATATTATCGCACGAAGCCAAGTATGGAAAAAAAAAAAAAAAAAAAGAGAATGAAACAAGCAACGAAACGAGAAAAAATAAAGAAAAAATACAACTGGGTGCTTACATTTGGGGTGTTAGTCTTCGCTTGCCTGACCTGGCTTGTCCTAGGAAGGTTGGTAGGCCTTACCTGCACCTGCTTGCTGACCATCGTGCCAGCGAGCTGTTGTGCCTGTGCAGAGACCTGGCTAACCACTGAGGTGGGAGCTGCAATAGCCGTCTGGGCCGTCTGGGTTGTGATCACGGCTGCGCTTGTCGTCGTCGTCGCCAAGGGCGTAGTTCCGCTATTACTGCTACTGCTTACCGGCTGCTGCTGTTGAGTTGCCGGCTGACTGGGTGGCTGTGGCACCCGAGGCGGTTGCATCAGCGAACTCGGGAACTCAGCGCTCCTGGAACCGCCCGAACCCGCCTGCACTGAGCTCGACACCGACGACCCGACCCCTACGACTGGGTTGCCCGTCGTCACCTGTGGCGTTATCAGCTGCTGCGCCGATGGAGGATACTTTTAGAGAGACAAGATATGTTTGCTTTGCTTTGCTTCTTGCGTGTGTTGTATTTTTTTTTTTTTTATTTGTGTAAGTAGAAAGAAAATTAAAGTATAAAGGGAATACAGGAATCCATGTGGGAAGAAGATGAATGGGCATGAAAGAAAGGGTGAAAAATAACAAAACAAGAGATTCATACTTTTTGTTCACTAACCATGGGGTACACCTGTTGGGGGGATGGACTCTTGGCACCTCCATGCCTGATAGGACTGCTGCCTACATGGTGCTTTGGAAAATACTCATTAATTTTTTTATTCTCTAACGAACTGACGGATCTGACTCCTTTGCTGCCTAGACTCAAGACCCCTCCTCCGCTGTCATCCGCTTTACGTTTTCTCTTCCTGTCCGATGGAGTTCGATGCACCTTTTCTGGAGTATTTGGATCTACCTCCTTGTCGCTATGCGACGAGCCTGTTAAAAAACACACCATTGTGATCACTAATAAAAACAAAAACCGAATTTTGAGTCAATGAAAAAAAGTTGAGAAACAATTTTTCCTTGAATTCATATTATTTCATGTGGATTTAGATTAAGCACACAATTTAGCATTGTATTAAAGAATTACATGGTTAAAATAATCAACAATTTATTGTATTGAAAGTAATGACACGGTTTTAATTTTGATCATTTAAGCTGTTCTTGAT
This sequence comes from Copidosoma floridanum, assembly GCF_000648655.2. The sequence goes on along the minus strand of NW_019379577.1, from coordinate 1,238,833 downwards.
CAATTTGATAATTTTAGTACATTTATATCATCTCACTCTCTGTAAATATATTTGAATGGCACTTCACTAACGTTTTACCAAAAATTGCAAAAAATTAATGAATATCACACGGACTTTTTTTCAACAAAATTTCTCAATGAAGTTACACACCATCTAGTACCATCAAGCAAACTGTTTATACGGCAAATCCAGATAAATAAACAGAATCATTCAAACATAAAAAATTTCAACTTACCAGTGCTCATATTTGAATCTTGATTATGAACTGACTGACCAGAGTTTATTGTTGATTGGGGTGCCATCTGAATTTGTGACCCAGCAGACATCTGAAAAAATACAAAAGAAAAATAACCATTAGATAAGTGTTTGTACAATATTAACGTGACTATATACTATAAACATCTAAAATTATCTCACATTATAAGCTAATAATAATTCACGTGTAGTGTTCAATATTTTATAGCAAAAAGTCTCCTTCCAAATCATATGTTATTAACATGTTACAATATAAGTATAGTTTTCAATAGCTTGTGACTATCACAGTAACGTTCATTCGGTATATTTAAGTATCAAGGTTTAAGCTTGAAGATTTCAACCAGACACTTTCTGCCATATATTTTTATTAAAAAATCATGTGTAAGTACTTCTATATATTTTTCGAGCCTCATCAGTTAGGTAAAGAATGTTCAATGCTGCTGATCCGCGCCACATTTAAGGTTAGAAAGCTCCGATTTCATTTAAGACCATAGCAAATCGATCCAGAGAGTCCCTTTTCTCTTACCATTGATTACTGGAAGCATCGAGCTTACAATTATTATTCACACTAATCGCTTGCACACGTGAAAACTCCGAAATAATGTTAACTATGTACATTAACAAAGTTGAATGTGCAGGCTGCTGTCACACGGGGCCAAAACAAGAAGGTATGCCAGACGCCGATTTCTTCTATACCTAGAGCTATGGGATCACTCACGCTGGAGAATATAAGAACAACAACAACAACAACAACAACAACAACAACAACAACAACAACAACAACAACAACAACAACAGCAACAACATAAACAATAACGACGATAACAATGATCTTAATGGTAACACGATAAAAATAAAAACCAATAATACTCAGGGTCGAGGAATATTGGCAAAAGCAGAGCATATATTATAGGAACATCGAAGATCAACGCCATCGCCGTTGATTTAAGAGGCAAGGCAAGAGGGTCTGTTTTGCGTGCGCACGCGTGTAGGTATATATATTACGTATATTACACAAGTATATGCGTGTTATATATATATACATAAGTAACATATAAATTTGTCGTTCGAATTCAAGAAAACGAAGCGACGAGGATTATGAGAAAACTGTACTGCCACTGTTGTAAAAAGATAATAAGTATATATAGGTACTTGAATAGAAGTACTTACACTGTTCGTTTATGATGCACATAGGTATACATAGGTATACGTTAATAGCAAGAGACGAAAGCTACGGCGTAGAAAAAATAGGAGAAGAAGAATAAAAAATGATAACGATGTGTTAATTGATCGAGGCAAATGATGGATGATTTTTCATGTCGAAAGAGCAGTGTGAGTAGGGCCACTCTGGCAAGGGCCTTCAAGGGGCACCACATTATAACCCCCGTTACAGGGTCTTTAAATAAAGAATCGTTTACGATTTCAATAAATGACGTGGTGGTAAAAAATAATTTGTAATATGTCTATTAGCGATATCATGTAAAGAAAAAAAAAACTCCGAAGCTGTGTGCGGAAAAAGTATACACCTCAAAATTCAGTTAACGCATGATGTATACTTAGTTGTTACCTTGTGGACATTGATAGGTGTTAAACTATAAAATACAAACATAAGAAGAGTGAAAATAATATTTGATATTTTTTTCGCGGAATATTTAACACGCATTGTAAAACGTACTAACCGTTGACCACCTTAAGAAAATTGTTTGCAAACCGTTTGAAAATTCCAACCGATAAAAACGTGATGGCTTCTAATTTAAAAACTACAATACGAATGACTAACGAAAACGATTTAAATTCATACGATTGTATAGGGAGGGGTAGTACCTGCAGCCATATAGTATATATATGTATATAGTTTCCGGCTTTTATCTTGCGCGGATCGACTTTTGGATATATAATACGTGTGTAATAATGTGGGATTGATCGTAGTCATCTTTATCCACATATAAATATGACATCAACATCATCATCATCATCATCATCATCATCATCGTGATATACATGTAATAATGATAATTTACACAAGACACGTCAATCTGCTCGCAGCTGTGTAAATTCGAATAGGTGCGTGCGATGTATTTTCGCGTAAACAAGCATATATGTATGTACGAATGTATATACATGTATATACATATATATATAATATTTACAACAACAGCGAGAGATTATAGCCGAGCGATAGAATAATAATAATAAATAATAATAAATAATAATAAATAGTGCGTATGTAAACACACATCACCTGTACCTATACTTAATACTTGAGACGAGAGAGTGAAAAAAAGAAGGAGCGCGCATCGAAGCATTACATTACTTATACCTACTAATGTGGGTTAAACGCTAAAACTTATGCTCACCAGACGGACTGCAAAGAGAATATCACGACGACCAACTCAAAAGACCCACAAAATGGAGGAGTGTGTGGTGTGTGCAAGAAAGACTAGTATAGAGAGTCACTAGTCACTGTATACACAGATGAGGCTCTATATTGTATATATATATATATATATATAACGAACATGCGAGTGTGTGTGTACGCGCACCGACACACACTAGCCTACGTACCGACTGTGTGTGATATATTCTTTACTTTATATTATTCGCTTGGCTCGTCGTCTGCGCTTCTCCGGCATCAGCTTGCTTGTGCTCTTCCGTTCCCCTCCACCACTAAACCTATATGCAGCGTAAAGCGCGCGCGCGTGAGAGAGAAGGACGAAGGGGGAGAGAAAGAGAGAGAGAGAGAAAAACGGGTCTTGCTCTCTCTCTCTCGCGCACACATTTTATTGACGATGATGTTACAAGTGGGCGCAGGATACAGGAGGCAGCGAAAACTTTGGTCACATTGTAAGTGTAGTGTAGTAAAAAAGAGAGAGGGGTGCAGTGCACAGGCGTATATTATATACCAATCACATGTATTATTTTACATCAAACGAATTTATAGACGATGACGAATATACGCGTATGGAAGCGCTTTTCCGTTCTTCTTTTATTTTGTCGCACCATTGGGAGGGACAAACTCCAGTGAGGCGCAAAACTCGTATCGACAAAAGTTACGAGTGATTAAATTTCACATCATTTTTTTTCTTCTTGTGTTTATGGTAAGTATCTGTTCCTACTATTTTTTATTCAAGTTCGCCCAGACACCGGTGGATACTTTTTCCTCCAAGAGCTTTTGTCGGGCCTTGAATTTTACGTGCCCTCAAGTTGAGCAGCGAATGTTCTTTTCCGATGCCGAGGGGACCGGCTGATTTCTCGTTTTCCTTTACTTGATCATTTAAAAACGATCAACTTGAGCGCGACGCAAAATTACATGACGATCCGGAGGGACGCATTAATCGCGAAATCGCCGCACTTACACGACGCACCGGTAGGTAAATTAGGTTTTGTCGAGTTAGCCTGTTTATAATACAGGTAAGCTCGTGGCAATTGTAAGAAAATAAAGCATTTTTTTTGGAAAACAACTCCCGGTCCCCGTCAGGTCCATGGAAGTGTAAGACTTTGGGAGAGGAGCAAAAAAAAAAAAAAATATAATATAGGTGCAGAAGGCGAATTTGGAAACCAAAGCCCCAGAGCTCAATGGAGGAAAGCGAGCTAAGATAAACAGCTCTGGTCAACTTTCGTCAAATTCGGTGGGCACATTGTAAACAACGGCCGATGAGCTTGCGACGAGGAAACGCGTGGAATATTTATACCATCATTGTAGGAAGAGGGAAAAAGAAAAAACCAACCAAAGATAAAGCCAGACCACGGCGATATGGGGGACATGGAGAGAAAAAAAAAAAAAAAAAAACACTACCACCTCGGCCGATGGTGTATACACGTAAGTGGCTCATTCGTGCGGTTTCTTTTTTCTGGGGCCAATGAACTTACGTCCTGCGAATAGAGAGAGAGAGAGAGATTGTGAACGGATTCTAGAAAGCTGGTACTGTATATCAAGTGTGTACATCGTTGCTGCTCCGACCGCATTGCACGACGAATCTTTGGCTCTTTGTTACACTCCGGCACCTTCAAGTACTATCATACTATCTGCAAAGGTTGATGCGCAGTGTACGAGTATAATGGTGTAACACATATAATACACGGGGGGAGGAGAAACATTAGTCCATATTTTCTATATTCACGTGACTTCTGGGCAAATGAATATCACGTACACAAGCGCTACACTGGATGTATATAATATACAATAGCATAAAACGAAACCCCGTAGAAATGTATGACCCGCACATATTAAATTAGAAATGTTTACCGTAATCTTCAACTTCGATCGTCAGGAAAACCAATGTTGGGGCATTATAAACAACGGCTCGAACTTTTGCGCGTCGCGCAATGTCTCGAGTTTAACATCTTCGAACGCTATAGGTATCACACACTACTTGTCGGAGAACAAAACAAAAATGCTACTTACTTACACGAGAGAAAACAACAACTTACAGCGGAGGACGGAGCTAAATTTTTGTTCGTCAGCTCTCTCTTCTCCCTCCACGACTCGTCGACGCAGATGTATATATACAAAAAAAAACAAAAAAAAAAAAAAAACAACAACAACAACAAATGAAAATGCGACTCGTGTCAATACGCTGTGTCTCGATAGAGAGGGAATGTACAAGGAAGTGTGTCCGAAAATCACTGATTGGCTCCGCCATTTTCGGGACTAACTGGAAAAATTATCTTTTCCGTTGCAACTCGGTGTGCTTCCCTCCTCTCTACCGCCCATGCAACTCCCCTTTATACTCTCTAGCATAAGCGTCACCATCGACTAATAGTGTAACTATGCAAACATTTCTCACGGGCACGCAACAAGTTGTTCGGGTACCCCGAATATGATTGTGGTCAGGTGAGGTTTGTCGCTCAACCTTACAGTGACGAAACAGTATCAATTGGGCTCTGATTACTCATTGAAAAACTGACAGGTGCATAGCCTTCCTCTCTGACACGGTCGTGACCAATTAAGAATTTAGACAGTCTACTTCCAGGAGACGATTTCAATGCTAAACCGGCATAATTTGTCAAATTTCTTGTTTATGTTGGTCAGCATATAAATGAAATAACATCATGCATTTACAGAACTATTGTCTCACGGAGCATCAGCAATCAAGTACTTTTGTTACACAGCAAAGGTCTGACACTTGCAAAAATATTTTTTTTTTTATCCACAATAACTATTCATACGGTGATTGCAAAGAAATCACATGCGTGTAATACATTCGTATGTTTTTGCTGCAAGAGGGTAGTCTCTTCCGCACATAATATTCGACACCATAGAGGAATTTTGGCGCACATACTTACGTGCTCCGAAAAATAGAAAAATATTCAACATTTCCCACCATACATTTCAGAGACTCTTTTGCAGGCACACTACTCATTGGACTTGTAAAGGAATAATACAAGTAACACCGTATTGATAAATTTTTCAGGTACTACTGGGAATTTTTTTTTTTTTCGTCACTAAAATTTCAACAATAAACTTTACCTAAATACGATGAAAATTACCCCCCGCCCCCCTTAACAAAGTGTGTAGACATTATACAGGCAGACGTATAGTATATGCGCCCGCGCACTTTATTGCTATTGTGTTAGTTTAATGGCGTGTAGTTTAATTATTTGATATAATTGACGTGCCATACATATGCATACAAATGTAAGATACGCATAGTTTTTTTTCAAATGGTATATAGATACTTTTGAAAGAATCACTACGGAGCTGTCGAGTTCAGCTCAGAGGGTGGTAGAGAGAGAGAGAGAGAGAGAGAGAGAGAGAGAGAGAGAAAAAAGACATGACACAGTATGTAAATAATGACATATAGGTAATGCTCTAATCGTCATACTGGCTGGAGGCTCTTGTCCCTGGCGCCATCTGAGCCGAGCTTGCCAACTCACCAGCCCCATTGCCGCTGCCAATGTATGTATATTTGAGGTATATTTATAATAATGACAAAAATGAGTGTAGGTTTGTGGATACCAATAATATCGTTGACGCGTATTACCAACAATGTACACCAGACACGTTAATATTCGATTTATCCATTCATACAATATACATAGGCGGGAGGTGAAATTTAATCAGCGCACGTTTTATCTTGCGTAGTTATTAATACATAAAGGAGGAAAACACAATGCTGCAGTCTCGTCTGTCTTTCTGGCATAAAGCTAATACTTTGGCATTTATAAAAGCATTTGTAGAGCGTGCGTGAGTGAAAAAAAAAAGAAAAAGGCCAGTGTCGCGTCTTACAAGAGGAGTGCTCAAGCGGGGCGCTCCAAGAGAGATAGTTTTTTTTTTTTTTTTTTTTTTTTTTTTTTCGTTTGTTTTTGCGTTGACGAAGCGAAACTTCATTAAACAACATAACAAAAAAAGGGGGAATAAGCGCCAGATAGAGGGAGTAAGCCCAAGTGCCAACGGACTCCATCGTGAGCGCAACATTGCGGTGATGCGTGTATGCAATAGTATTAATAATAATAAGAAGAAGAGCACACAAAACTCTCACACACCGAAAGTACAATTATAACGCACGGCATGAGAAGAGCCGGTGGCTATTTCTAGGTGAAGCATCGCAAGTATCGTCCGGACGAGCGAAAAGTGTCACGCTTAATATACAGAACGTATATATACATGTACACCCGAGAGCCGGCTGTTTCGATCTGAGGGAGGGAGGCGGTGTCTCTTTCCGACTTTTACTGACTTGATATATAACCATACATAATATGCTCGAGGCGCGTGTGTTTCACCGATTGTTTTGTTCCCAATATTTTGTTTTTCGGTGTTGGAAATTGATTTCTCTCTATCGACAGTTGAAAGTAGTACGACATTACGTATGGGCCGACACGCGTGTCGGAAAAACAAAAATTGACTCGAGTTGGGAAAAAAAAAAAAAAAAACAAACAAACAAAAAAAAAAAAAGTAGAAAGAGAAGCACCTCGTCGAAGCTCGCCGAGGTCAATTGTGTGGATTGGCTGTATTATGTTATCATTAACCACACTATCAACACACCCAAATACAGCGGCGATAAAACACTAAAGTCAACTTCCTACCTCCCAACTCTCGACTAGCTGTTTTTTGCGGTGTTTGTCATGGGCATATACACAGTATTATACCAGGCATATATATTTACGCCGCATCGTCACGAAAACGCAATTGATGAAACCAGACGTGTCAAGTTAAATCACGTATGAAACAAATCAATCGAAGGGACGAAATGTGAGCGCAACAAAATAGGATAGGTACAGCCACGAGCGCGTTGTACCTATATTGACAAAAAAAAAAAGAAAATAAGAAGAAAAAAAAACCAAAGTCGCACGTGCAGTGGGGATATCGTCATCATCATCGTCGCCGTCGGCAACTACTTTATCGATGTACGCTTATTCCCCCGTCCCTGTCTGACACAAAGCGACAAGGGAGCTGTCGCGCCATGCAAAGGAGAGCCAGAGGGAGGGAGCGCCCGGAACTAGGCTAGAGGGCCGTTCCGCTCCTATACCGAGCCGGACACCTTTGCACTCGAACCCTCTGCTTTCGATACGCATACTTGCCGTGCACGAAAAACGACAAATATAAGGAGTTGGGATCGCGCGCATCAAGAATGAATGGAAATAAAGAGTCAGCAGCTCCCTATGAAAAAAAAGGGAGTGAATTAAGGGAGGGAGAGAGAGAGAAAGCAACAACGTACCCGACGAACGACCACGGACCGGCGTCGCAAGACCTCGGCCACGAGGGGGCCGGGGCCACCGCTTCCACCACCGTCACAACGAGCAGGGCAGTCGGTCGTCGGGCGAGGTGGAACGGTGCCGCGGCGCTACGTGTCGCGGTGCGGCGTGACCGGCCGGTCGCCTCCCTCCTCCTCCTCCTGCAGCTTCTTCTTCTCCGTCAATGGCTGATGACGAGTAGATCGCCGCCTGCGCCGTGTCGCCGTGCTGATTGTCGTGTGACTGCCGGTGCGGGCCGACGATGCCGGCTGATCGGAAGCTACTCCGGCGCGAGAAACCCTCGCCGTCCTTTTGCCGATAACGCACGACACCCGAGTCATTATTCCGATGGTGCTGCTGTCATGGCCCTCTCCTCCCCCCTTTTTCTTTTTCCTTCCACTATATATGTATGTATGTATTTAGGCTTCTTCTTCTTGCCCTCGCAGTTCCGGTTTTTCGTAACAGAATCCAGAGCGTCGTCTGCTACAGCTGCCCCGTCTTCCTTTTTGTTTTTCTTCCCTCGGGCGAGTGGTATAGGCGACGCGGGGTGCGTATAGACCTCGAACTGTGTAGGGAAAAGGTCGCCGGCAGCAGCGCGCCCGCACCTACGATACACACTTGGAGATTTGTAATATATTATATCCGCACAGTTGGAATCCGATGAAAGGATAACGGTGCTTATATTATAATATGCACACGGCCCTAAATGGCCGTAAAGTGGGAATTGAAAAATAAGTTGTCTCTCTACGGCAACGGGAACAACAAGGAGATGAAGGAGAAAAGCGAGAAGGCCATTTTTGCGGCGGACGAGCCGCCACACCAGCCAACAGAGGTGTATATATATATATATGGTAGCAGCGAGTTGTGTATGTGACGAGATGTACCTATATAATTTGCGGGGGGGGGGGGAATGGGTGAGGGCGTATGGAGAGCAGCGGCGGCGGGCAGGCGGTCGCGCCCGATCGAAATTCCAAAGGGAACTGAAACTACCCAGGCGGCTGCCTCTGCTCCGATGCTATATACTACCATGCCGTACCAGCCGCTACCGCGAGGAAGTGCGGTATGTACGTGTGTACATGCACACCTATACGAGGGAGAGAGAGAGAGATCGGGGGAGAGCTGTAGAAGAGAAGAAGAGCTCGACGTGCCGGCGATCGCTCGCTATACGAGCGCTATATATATATAAGAGAGAGAGAGAGAGAGAGAGAGAGAAAAAAGACATGACACAGTATGTAAATAATGACATATAGGACGTACCGACTGTGTGTGATATATTCTTTACTTTATATTATTCGCTTGGCTCGTCGTCTGCGCTTCTCCGGCATCAGCTTGCTTGTGCTCTTCCGTTCCCCTCCACCACTAAACCTATATGCAGCGTAAAGCGCGCGCGCGTGAGAGAGAAGGNATATATATATACATATATATAATATTATGTGTATAGTGGGTCTCTCTTTTACTCGCTCTCCCATATGTATGAATGTATTATGTATATACGTATACCCTACACTGTGTGTGTCAGTTGTATACACCTAAACCAAATTATATAGATTTCCTTGCGCGAATATTTTATACCAACTCTGACGAGATACGTGTATACTTACTTGGCAAGAGAAAGAAAAGGACATGTATATTTAGGGGTGAAAGAGCCCCTGACGCCTTTTTTTTTTTTTTCAATGTTATATATACCTGCTATTGCTGTCTATTTTGCATGTTCATATTACTCGAACGTCATACTTGTCAATTGGCTTCAATACTAATTGTTATGATTGTTGTCATGATCATCAGTGTAAATGTTGGTCTTTCGATCATTGGACCAGGAAAGATTCTTACACGCCAGAGAAGAACATAAGAAACGAAAGAGCAAAAGTGTCGTTCTTGTATATTTATATTCGGAAGATATGTATATATTATATATTATTTCGAAAAGCCCGCACTCGTCGTCTTTTATATAAGCGTGCGCGCATACGGAGATATCGAGAGCAAAGGGGAAAAACGGGCTCTATACCAATGAGTTCACATAATATGTACCTACGTGAGCATGTAAAAAGCACATGTAAGTATACGGTAGAAAATGGTGCTCTGAGACGCAGAGAGAGAAAGAGAGAGAGAGAGGGGAAACCGGCAAAAGAAAGATAGAGAAAGAACGGGATAAAAAGATACGTGTACCTATATGTATAAAAGTATGAAGAGGAAAAGAAAAAGAAAAAAAAAAAGGAAAGGCCGCGGCTATAGCTGGCGCGTATGTATATATGTATACACGTATACGAGGGACATTCCTCCGGTGCAAGTCTCTCTCTCGCGCGCGGTCTATATACATGTATAAAGTTTGCGTGTGGGTTGAGCGCTAGCCGGTAAAATCAATGTGGCCAAGTGTGGCTGCTTCTATCTTGCTCTCCCTCTCTCGGTCTCTCTGGTTAAAGTACGGCACAGCATAAAGCGAGAGAGAGAGAGAGAGAGAGAGAATACCTATACTCTCCCGCCGATGTACGTGCATCCATTGGTACGCGTGTGCGCGTTTTCGCGGAAAGGGTGCACCGGGTACAGTGGCTGCACGTATACTAGTGTATGGCCAGCGTACTCTGTCTCTCGCTCTTTTGACCTAAAAGGGGGATGGTGAACAGCTATAGAGCGCGCGCGAGAGAGAGAGACTGACAAGAGAGATATGCGAAGAGGAGAGCAGCAAAGCGCGGGTGGAAAGATCGAAGCGGTGCTTGGTGCGTCTGAACAGTACGTATACAGGAGCTACGAGAAATTTCTAGCCGCGTATACCTATTATACATGTGTAAGAAAGAGGTGGTGGTGGTGTCCTGACGGGTGTTAATTGGGGTTCATGCGAATGTATAACGCAATCTTATATAAATACGTATACACTTGTACGGATGAGGAGATCATTTGGCTCCCACCTTTTTTTTTCGTTTTTTTTGGTTTTTTTGTTTTGCGCGAGCGCCTGCGCGTTTCGGTGTACCAATGCGGAAACCGATGAAGCTCTCTTTGCGCCACCGAGAAATTTAATAGCCGAGACGCAGGTGACGTCTTTTCATGCGATATGTGCGCTTGGTTCGAGAGATTTTCACCTCGTACTCGGTAATCTATGGACGATTAAAAAAAGGCACAATAATCTCATCAGAGTTCAAGATCACATCTGGCGATAACGCATCATCATAATTATACTATATACACGTGTGTACTTTCAATCGAAAAAAAAATATATATATATATATTCTCCAGTAGCAGTTGTTATTAGTGATGTGCATGATGATGGTCCACAGTTCGTAAAAATTAAAAAAACATGCCACCTCAGTACCGCCCAATTGTTGCCAAAGTACCACCCAAGTGCTGCCAAAGTACCACTGCTTAAATCCCGCGCAAACACCGCCTAAATGCCGCCTAAGTACTGCCTAAGTGCTGCCAAATTCTCTCCAAGGTGCCGCCCAACTGCCACCGAAGTGTCGCTGTTTAAGTTCTGCCAAAATAATGCCCGAGTGCCACCTAAGTACTGCCCAAATGCCGCCGAAGTACCACCCAAATGCCGCTGCTTAAGTGCCGCCCAAGTACCGAAAAAGTCCCGCCACTCAAACACTGCCTAAGTCACGTCGAAGTACCGCTCAAGTACAGCCCAAGTACCATCAAAGTCCTGCCACCCAAGNATTTTTTTTTTTTTTTTTATTCCATACTTTGCTCGCGTGGGCATGTGTACAATTGTAATACAGTCCAGCAGAGAATTAATAACTGGTATTGAAAAGCAGCGATGATGACGCGGGGTTTATAAAAAAAAAAAAAAAAAAAAAAGAGCGCGGTTTGTTTTTTCTTTCCTTTCGAAATCATTTCGACAATCAGACAACAACAAAGACGACGAATTGATTAAAATCGTGTGGTTTAATAACACGTATTAATACTAAAAGCCACAAGACACGCGTGCGCGCGAGGAGAGTGACCATTTTAGGTGCTACCTACCGGAAAAGAGAGAATCTATGGTAAAAGTATATGTACCGTTACCAAAGTGTGGGGTCTCCGTTTACGATATTTTCGTGCGGTGGGAATCGAGGCGTAATAATCGCCTCCACGAGACGAGCGCGTGTAACTAAAAATTGCGTAATCGTGTATCCAGAAAAAAAAAATTAATACCAACTATGTTACGCTTAAAGCGCTTTGTATTACCGCGGTCGTGACTCTTATCTTGGTGTATAACGATGACGTTGTATGTGCATACACGTAAGTCCACCTCGATTTGAGAATAGTTTCTTTTTTTTCAGCGAAACAATGCAACGAAAAATAACATTGAGTTACAATCAATTGATCGCGATTCACAAATTGACGCACACATATTTTCGTGCCTGTGGGGCAAAGGTAATTGCTTGACGAGCTACTATTGCCCCGCAGCGACACGAAACCACGGGCGACATCGATCTTTACTTTTGCTCCGTATATATTCATGTAGGCCTACACCGGTGTATAATCTATGTACGATTGAGTTATCGCTACGCTATACCTTTTTTTTTTCTCCATTTGTTTACTGTTTCATAAACCGATTAACCCGAGCCTCGATTATTATATTCATACGTTTAATCATCGCGATTGAAAGAAAAAAAGAAAAAATCGATATTTGTACTGTAAAAAATATGGAGCTTCCTTCGAAAGTACACAGTGCAACAGCTGTCGTATCCGAAATAGCTCGTGACAAAAAACAAAAGGCACGCTTTTGGCATCACTTATTGATCGAGTCGAATTGAGCTCTCAGTGGGAGCTTCACAAGAAGGTTTAAAAAGAAAGAAAAAAAAAAAAAACAAGAAAGGAAAAAAAGTACAGTGTCGACTGCCAATAATTATAAATGTAAGCGAGTTAAGAAACAGTGGTATCAGTCGGAGCGCGCGCTTCTATATACGTATACAATAATAACACTCGCGGGGAGAGAGAGAAAGAGAGAGAGAGAGAGAGAGAAGGGAGAAAAAGAGTAGTACAGCCAGCAGCGAGGTCGTCGCGCGACGACGCGATGTATATGTACACACCCCAGCTGCTGCTATCATATATACAGGATACACCAACACACGCACCATTGGCATCAGGGCGACCAACAAAACAGTAGTTACGTTCGCGTGCACACGTTGGCGCAAGTAGTTACAGACAAAACGGGTGGGACAGACAGACGTCGGCACACACATGCGCGCAGGCGAGCGAGAGAGAGAGATGGATCGAGCGCGAGAGGGAGGGAGGCCAGGTTCAAGTCTGCCACGGGGACGACGGCCGTTTCAGTCGAGCCTTAGCACCCAGACGGTACGGTTCTCTCGTTTAGTTTACGCGACCACGTACCACCTCACCCGTACCGAGCGTGTACTATTTTTGTCGTTCGCACTTTTTCTTTTTCTTTTTTTTTTTTTTTTTTTTTTTTTTTTTTTTTTTTTTTTTTTTTTTTTTTTTCGTTTGTTTTTGCGTTGACGAAGCGAAACTTCATTAAACAACATAACAAAAAAAGGGGGAATAAGCGCCAGATAGAGGGAGTAAGCCCAAGTGCCAACGGACTCCATCGTGAGCGCAACATTGCGGTGATGCGTGTATGCAATAGTATTAATAATAATAAGAAGAAGAGCACACAAAACTCTCACACACCGAAAGTACAATTATAACGCACGGCATGAGAAGAGCCGGTGGCTATTTCTAGGTGAAGCATCGCAAGTATCGTCCGGACGAGCGAAAAGTGTCACGCTTAATATACAGAACGTATATATACATGTACACCCGAGAGCCGGCTGTTTCGATCTGAGGGAGGGAGGCGGTGTCTCTTTCCGACTTTTACTGACTTGATATATAACCATACATAATATGCTCGAGGCGCGTNTTTTTTTTCATTCAAATAATATTACGTACACGTATCTATATGTACCAACATGAGTCCCAGGAATGCGGTGTTCATACAAATACTTCTCATACGCAAGTATTGGAGGGAATACCGCGGAGTCGAAGGTACCTCATAGACGCTGTTTAGTATACTATTTATCCGATGTTACTGATGATGAATGAATTACAGGAACGACCATTGCGTGCGTGTATATATACACATGTGCACTGTACACACATGGTACGGATTATGGTACATATGCAATACACGGGGCGCTTTTGCTCTTATATAATAAGATCGTGATGGCTCTGCCGTGAGCCGGCTGTGCTAATGCCGCGATCTTATCTCCATGCTGCCAAGCTCGTAAGTGTATACATGCCTGAGAGATGTTCGCTCGGTTGTGCAAACTCTCTGGGAGCACGATGATGATGTCGGGGAAAAAAAAATAAATAAATTCCCTTCTATATCCCTGTAGTGTGTAGTTTATTAAACGTTTATACGATTGAACGGCAATCCACCTATTGGCAATCGTTGATTTTCGACGAATGTTTTCCACCGTGTAATAACAATTTAAAATTAGAGCTCCATACTAACAGTGTGATTAATAAAATTCATCAACTCTAAAACGTCACGAGTTTGCTGTCAAGAAAAAAAAAAAAAAAAAAAAAAAAAAAACCCGGAGCTTTTGTGCCTTCAACAACAGTTCTCCTGGGCCCCGGTGTGTGCATATGCAAACCGATCAGGAAGGGGGGGGGGGGCGAACAAAAACGGAGTTCTCGGACACGATGCGCGAGAAGGGTGTGCGCCGTGCGCGACAGTGTGTACACCAAGAATGAAAAAAATATACGCGCTGATAGACGATGGGCCAAGTGGGAAAGAAAGAAACGGAGCGGTGTGCAATGCATTGCGACGAAAAGCTGCAGTGGAAAAGAAAAATGGCCGTTGTATGGTGCGGTTACGTGCGTTATATACATGTGTAGCGGAGAAAAGGAGAAAATAACGAAAGAGAGAGAGAGAGAGGGAGTGCTACTTACCCGTGACGAGGCGAATTGTTTAAGCGTTTTCTCGACACTGAAACAACGACGACAACGATGACGACGTCGAAGAGAGGACGATGAGAGAGAGAGAGAGAGGGCAGCAAACCAGCCGACCGATCGGAGGAGAAGGAGAGAAGGCGGACGTCGATGTAACATGTACCTATAATACCGTGCGCGCAGAGCCGGTGCACTACTCTCTCTCTCTCTCCGTGCCGTGAAAAAGCAGAGGAGAGCTGCTCCTCTCCGGGGAATTTAGTTTCCAGCTTATCCGTTTGGAGGTGACTTGCCTCTCTCTCTCTCTCTCTCTACTTTGTTTGTTACGTGTGTCTGTGTCGTCGCTACATTTGGAAATTCGCATATCGCGCGCGTTTCTGCTTTCTTTTGACGGTACTCGGGCGACGTCCTTTTTC
The DNA here is from genome assembly GCF_000648655.2 of Copidosoma floridanum. The sequence continues at coordinate 1,223,624 of NW_019379577.1, read as the reverse complement.
TTCCTGCCAAACGTGAACGTTTTTTGCGTTTCGACTCGCGGTGCCCCAGAGACGGAAAAGAAACGAAAAAAACAGCCATTAAATTCGCGTCGAGGCGCGATATCGGTTTTTTATTTATCTATCGGAAAACAAAGCTCCGTTGTATGAATTTTGGTGCTTTACAAAACGAAGGCTCCGGGCGTATCGATAAGATAACACGAACGTCACAGGCCCCCGAGGTACCGAGTACGTACCACGTTAGTAGTAGCTTTTACCCAACAATGTTCACTCTGCTCGAGCGCAAAATTTTCCGACCTTCTATCCATCCCTCGGTCTGTGGGTGAAATTTGCTTCCTCGAAGGAAAACCAGAGGGGCAAAAGACGCGGAGCTCGAGCCGTGGGTGTATATGCGTGTGTGCACAGCGGGCGCGCGTTCGTCCGATTACGAAATCGCCCGGAGCGATCTCTCTGGGCGAGTTTACGTACGTATATTTACACACTCGTGCGAACCGATCGATAAAATCGCCTCCGCTTACACACACAATCACGCTGTCGAGCTCCGGTCGAGTTTTGCGGTGGAAGCTTATACACGAGCTGCAATGGGCTCCCCCCTACACCCCCCATTTCCTTTCGTTGCGTTTAATAATGCACCGCAACTAGAGCCGGATTAAAAGGATCGAGCAACCACCGAGCTTTCTCGTTTTTCTCTTCGCGAAAATAACCTGTCGGAGTCTTCTTGAGATGGACGAATTAATTTTTCACCCTTCGATCGACGATTGTAAACACCGAGCCCGTGTATGTTTGGGCTTACGAGGGCGAAAAGACAAAGGTGTGTACACTATAATGAATAAATACCAGCTTACAAGGTAATCCAAGCAAGATTACGCACTCGTATTTTTTTTATTGCCTCTCGAGCTCAAGCGAGCGTTTACTCACGGGAAGGCGGCTAGTTACAACAAACACGCGACGACGCTGACAGCGGGGAGCGATTATTCATTCGTAATGAGCGTGTGGTATACATTTATGTATATATACATATAAGTTATAATCCAGTGCGTGTCTTCAAAGATTGATGGATCATCTTTGTTCGATACTCTATTGGTTACGACCGTTTGGATTAATTTGCGTGGAGCAGGTATACCTAGAAAGCGACTTTTAGACGCCCCCCCCCCACCTCCAAAAACCATACACCGCAAACATTAATGTCGGACTATACAATAAAGATGGATGGTGATGTTCCGTGCAAAGCTCGTTATTTTTATCCTACATTTATCGGCACGAGGCGTCGTAAATCAATAGCTGCCTCGTCAAGTTTTCCACACGTTTATAATGTGTCGTACGAGGCAAGCGGGTAAAAATGATTGAAAAAAAAAAAAAAAAAAAAAAAAAAAAAAAAAAAAAAAAAAAAACAATTACCAAAGACTAATAGTAGTTATACGTGGTCATATTTTGTGGAAAAAGGGGCACGTAATTTGTGGGCGAAAACATGGTTGCAGGGTTTGCGAATCTAGCGCGAGTGAAAGGCGGGAGAGGAGGAGAAAAGGAGAAACGAAGCCAAACTAGATGCCGCGAGCGAGTAGGAAGAGAGCGGCGCGCCTCCTAGACCTTGCAATGCCATTTCGATCCGAGCGAGGAGAGGAGCTGCATCGGCCGAACGGCGGTGCCAACGCTCGCTCGCCTCGTATACTTATAATGTGGTTGACTCGGCGAGACGTGCGCGCGCGCCTGACTGCTTTTTTTTTTTGCGCTGTATCCACTCGGCGCGCGCGCGTTTACGAGCCATCCGACCAGAAGAGCCAAAGGGAAGGGTTTGTGTGTGCTCTCTGTGACGCGGTGTATACATGGAAGGAGAGCCGTTCGCTCCCCACCCGCGTGCTCATCTCCGGTGCTGTCGCCGTGACGAGAAAAGTGCGCCACCGGCTTTATCGGTGCTTGTTGCGCTGAGATTCCACTTGCGTCTAGATTTTTTCATTTTTTAAAGGGTGTATCTTACTATTCGCCCAGTGGTGTCCCAATTGCAGGGTTGATCTGTCAACGTCACTTTAGTGCTTTTTCTATGAGGTCGAGTCTCGATCACTGATATTTGCCTGTTAACGGTACACGTGTAAAGAAAAAAGTTCATCCCAATGCTGGAGATTTACTCGAGAAGTTTCGTGAAAAAGAAGAATTTGTCAAATACGATGGATGAATGGCCGATTGACGACGAATCGGCCGGGCTTTTATGTTTTTCAGTAGTATAGGTCAGCGTTTGGGACGGCGCGCCCCGGAACTTTCTCCGCTGTACCTATAGGGGTTGGCACCAAATGGACGGGTAGTGGTAGAACCAACCGTTGGATAACGAAAACATCCAACGTGTTCTGGTAGGACAATTATTTTTTTTTTTCTCTCAAGTCAAAATACATGAAAAAACGCTCAAGTAGAAAAATCAACGTTTGGTCAGACGCACGACTTTCCGTGGTTCGAAGCAATTTATATATACACCCCGAGTTTTTCCACGACGAAACCTTTACTGTTTCTTTTTAAACAGTAGCGAAAAGAAAGGTAAAAACGTTAATGTGCATTCATAAATAAAGAATTTAACGCATAATACATAGTCGCTTGTAGAAAGGAAAAAAAAAAGGGGCCGAAACCTTGCAAGTGGAGAAACTGCACAATCCGCTCGGAGAATCAGAGGTATGCATGAAGAATAATATACGAAGAAGAAGCGGAGGAGAAGAATGGCGGGGAGAAGAGAGAGAGAGTAAAAGCTCGACGCGCTACGGCGAATTGGTCGGGCACTTATTAGCTCGAGCGAGCCGGCGCGCGTGCGGCACATCAGCCGAGAGCCCCCAAGCTTGTCTCTCGTCACACACACACACACACACACACACACACACACACACACACACACACACATGTATATGCACACACATTGGTTGAGATCAGCTGTTCTCGGCAAACCACGCGCGGCGCCGGCTGCTCGCAGCCCCTCTCCTCGGGCTTCCGAGTCGAGCCGAGCTCGGCCGAGAGATTGGCACATAATAGCAAAATGTGTGCACGTATACCTAACCCCGTCCTTCTCCGAGAGCAACGTGCGCGAGGAGGCCACTGCCACGCGGCTTGGGATATATACGTATATCGACGCCTCGTACGAAGACCAGCACAGTTCAGATTTTCCCATTTAAAATAACATTGAAAAATCTGAACTGTGCTGGTCTTCGTACAAGGCGTCGATATTTACGTGACAATGTGTAGAGCGTATCAAGGTGATTTGGATACATTATTTGGAAAAAAAAAAAAAAAATTAATACACCATTCACTCAGTCGAGCGTATTACTACCCGTTTCACAATTAATTTTTCATTACGATAAAATATTTGGCTACTTGTTTCCACAGTGTGGGTATAGAATCAGTTATACTACGTGTACAGTCTCTGGTCCTATAGATATCCGATGTTCTCTAGCTAGCGCTTCGAGCTCACTGGGTGTAGAATATGTATATGCGTATGGACTCTGTATAAGTATATAATATTATGTACTGCGGCAGCTTCGATGAGCCGGATGCCAAGAGAAAGAGAGACGCAGTGAGATCGGGGACGGATTTCCCCCACATTCGTGGTAAGTATAATAATATAAGCTTATGGGAGTGTACAATGCACAAAGTCATGTACAACGTGGTGCTCAACTACGCACATCACAAATGACGCCTCGTAGGCAACTCGAGTACTCTAGACTTTTTCCATCACTAGATGATTGAATTTTCATTTGTTTTGTCGGAAAATTCAAGATAAAGTCCCCTGTTGTACAATAGTTATTTAAATGTTGTTATACGGGTGTGTTGTGCAACGGGATGCAAAAACAGCTCATTGTTATTTCAATTCTATGGGGGAAAAAAAAGACACTACGCTTTGGCGTACTGGTTATATTTATTTTGTCTCCTTCGATAAAACATCAGCGCTATCGAACGATGATCCCTATAGTTGTGCGTGCATGGTCCGTGTAAGCTCAATGATGACCTTCGTGTAAAATGATGGGCCCATGACACCGGATAATATAAAAATAGCCCCATCGAAACGTAGTAAGGAAAAATAGATCGCAACGATGTGATGTGACGCAACATCATCGGGTATATGTACATAATGGACGCGCGTAGAAGAAGCGACGTGTAACCGTGGAAGGGGGCATTTGAGTCACTATTAATCGGTCATTACTTTGACCAACTACTCGATTACTCGCACATCTACAGCTATTGTACACAAGAGACGAGCTGATCGAGTCGTAAGTAAAGTGAGCCTAGGAAAGGTAAAATAAAATTTAACGCAAAAGTCCGTGTGAAATACACCACACATCGGGTAATAAACTGATTCTTGCAGTGAGAGGGTGCGTTTGTATATGAACAATGTTGCGCTATACGAAAGACTCGCGTCGTCGTTGTTGGTGGCAAAGGATTTTATTATTCGAAAACAATTATTTTTTTCTTTCATGTCACAAAAGCTCTGTAAATGTCTCGCAACGCATTAGGCAAGACGTTGGCCGCGATAGTTGGAGCTATATATGATTAACGACCGTCAATGTATGATAGTTTCTTTCACTATTGATGCCCTGTAACGTGTATTCAACTCTGGTAAATCGATATGCATGCCATATTAAGTCAATTTATGGTGCTATATATTTTCCGATACAATTATTAGCGATTGCTTATTACCAGCATATATTGTCGTTATTATTATTAGCTTATAAATATGTATTATTTATGTGTGCAGTTAAACTTACGAAATATTTCATGATCATGGCTTAGCGAATTGTCAGATACGACACTCACCTGAAACATAAGGAAAAAAAAAAAACAAATGATTTTAGCACGAAAATGCATAAACTTGTTTAATAATTATAATTGTAAATAATGTCGTTATATTTCAACTGACAAAATGTCTCAATATGACGATGTAGCGAGTCAAATTTAGTTGGAATACGTTTATTTTCATTACATTTCACCCCTCATGGATATAAGTAACACTTTTTAACACTCAGTAGTCTTTGCAAATGTGGGTGCATGCAATCTGGTGGGTACTCACTGAAGCTCGTAAAAAAAAAAAAAAAAAAAAAAAAAAAAAAAAAAAANAAAAAAAAAAAAAAAAAAAAAAAAAAAAAAAAAAAAAAAAAAATCCTGGGCCAGAAGTATGGCAAGGTAAAAGCGAGGCGAGCCCCATACAATGATGTACGTGCAAGATCCCTTTGCCAAGGGGGTGCTCTCGACACAAAGTGTCAGTCAGTCAGGCCGTTGTGTCGAGATTTCTCAATTATTGGACAACGAGACTGCACGGATGATTGATGCTTCCATATGGCCCATCGAGAAAAAAAAAAAAAAAAAAAATAGGCAAAAGTGCGCGTGTGTAGGGGTGTGTGCGCGTGGGGTCCAAAAATGGCGGATCTCCCGTGACCAGCTAGTAGTAGGTATGTACGTATTGTATATATATGTATAGGGAACAAGCTAGAGAGAGAGAGAGAGATAAAGGAAGGAAGGAAGGAGAAGCATCATAACCATCACCATGGCACGCACACCTCGCGATTCCCTCTCGCATCCTTTCTTTCACGGAAATCGCGTCTGCGCACACTTACCAAGGGAGGTGGCAGACCGGACCGTGTAAGGTTGGTGCTCCACCTCCTTTCTCAATGTCAACGCTTTTTGTACCTCACCTATATATTAGACGGTGATGCACCCCAGGACATGCGTACTATGTATAGGGAGAAACCAAAGGAGGACGAGCGCGCTGGACCATACCGGGAGGCGAGGTATGTTATGGACTATATACTACACCAATATGGACACCGCGCACGCAAGAGACAATCCCACGCAGGGGTCGGTCTTCTCTGTGCTCTTTTTTTCACTTACGTATAACCCGCACGAGATACCGGAATTATAGGCTTTTCTATTCCCAGGCTCGGCGAGTATACTTTGTATATTTTTAGCTCTCGTCAAATTCCATGGTGGGGACTCTCGAGAATCGCGATGTACCTTTGCGCAGTGTGCATTCTCATATTATGGGAGTTTGTTAACGCGGATCGTAAGATGTCCACTCACATGTACTTCAGATATAGTATCGCCCCACTATACATACATACATATATATACTCATCGTACGTGTATATTATACACGATTGACAATAGATTTGTTCGATGCTTCGGCTCTCACGTGGGACTTCCAAGATGCAGTCCAAAACTACGTAGATCTATATTGAACTGTACATAATATTTGTATTTAGGTGAGCGGAAGGTGTGCCAAATTTCTGCCCGGTTGTCTAAGTCTGCAGCTTGGATAACAGGTCAGAAATGAGGCAGATACACCGGGGTGTTCCGGATCAGGTTTTTCCTACGGGAGATTACCCGGGGTTTTCCTGATCCACGTGACAATGCAGAGCAGTTGTTAGGGCTCTCCCCCCTTCCAATTCCTTCCCAATCCCAAGTGCTAAGTGCCTTAAGTAGTGCCTCTACAAGAGAGCTGGACGTAAAGCACTATAATATATATATATAAAAAAAATCTATATTTAGGCCTCCGAGTAGGTACTCCCTCCGTAGCAGGTGAGGCGACGACGACGCCGGTGTCGGAGTGCCCCACTTTGGTGGCTGGATAACTTTCTAAAGAAATCCTTATATATGTACAACAACCGACCACACATGTATACGATTGTCTTACGCGTTTATGTACGTATATATAATTATATATACGTCTCGTATACAGGGGTATACAAGCTCTTTACATGTCGATGGAGCCTGTGGTAGGTATACAGCCATGCGCGCTCTGGCTGTGTAAAAATTACTCGCGCGCGCACACAAGCATCGGCAGCTCTTTCGAGCGCTAAATAAGTTCGCTCGCGGAATATCATACAGATGGCGTAGAGCGCACCATGTATATGTATATTATGGTACGTCGTCGCATCAGGTAGTTTTGGATGGTGGAGTTGGGGGAGGGGGGGATGGACTCTAGGTTCTTTCTCAGCTTTCGATTCGCTGGAAAAGGAGCGGAACAATCAATGACGCTCGGCTCGGTTCGGCCGCTTGGATACAAGATTCTGAAGATAGTTTGGTCTTGGACTACTTGTATGATGCTCGTTGGTCGTGGCGATGGCAGAAAGAAGTATACTGCGTGCGCGTGAGCTATGTACAATATTAATATGGGTATACAAAAATGGATGGGTACAATAACTTGGTTGTATCAACGGACAGCCCTCTCACCCTCGGTCGTTTTTTTTTTTTTATATGTGGTGTAGGAAACCTTACATAGGCACCTTCCAGATGGAAAGGTAGTGCCATATTCTTACTGGCTAAAACCTACCACCACATGGAGGACCAGCCGGGTTGGCTATACGCTCCTAAAGAGAGAAGGAAGTAAGAGAAGCGGAGAAAAAGATTAGAAGAAGTGAAATTGGACTGCGGAGAGTTGGGGCCAAATCGGAATTCATAGAGTAGAACTAGTTTGGCGCTGACGCAGATAGGTGCGGGACTCGAACAGGGTGTAACCCATATGGTAAAAGATGAAGTTTTCTTACTAGCTAATGGCACTGAGGGGTGTGCCGGTCAAGAGCTAATTCTGTTCAGAAGATTTTTTGCGAATGTTTCGTTCGATCAGTGTTAGGTACAGTGGTGTTTAATTTTTCTGAAGAATAGCTGCCGTTAGATTGGCGACGAATGTAGAAACAGCTGACTGGATGACTGCATGTAGTGCGTTATTTGGAGCGGGGCCAAGGAGGGACGTCTGGTTGCCTGCTCCCTTGGTAGCTTGGGCGTAGCTCAATCCTTGTTTGGGTTGGTTGAGAATGTCGTTGGCTTGTTTGACTGTTTTGATGGGTAAGGGCTGTTGCGCAGTCCTGTTGATTTTGGCCGGTGCTTTTGGGCAACCTCGATAGGAGGACCAGTGGTCCCCGGAACAATTTGCACAAGACGGCTGGCTGGTCCTTGAGTTTTCTAGCCTTTGATCCGTTTGGAGAGGGGGCCATCCGTAGTGGTTGACGAGCCCGAATGAGGCTCGGCGGCAAGAGGACAACTATGCAGCTTCGGCGTTCTCTTCAAGAGGTCCGTACGCAATAGGGTGGAGAGCCAGGGCCCTGATAAGGGCCGTTTAAGTGTTCTTCTTATGAAGCGATGACCACTGAAGCGAAGTGACCTGGTCGACTGGCGACAGAGGAATGTTGATTCTTGATGAGGCTTCGCCTTCAGAGTTGACTTCTTAGAAGTCTTCTTCGAGGATGTGGATGGACCAGCGCCGGCGGAAGATGCCACTGTGTGACCCTCGGTCGTAATAAATGTCATGTTAAGTACTATCTGTTGCACTACACCGTATATTACGTATGACAACCTTTTAAACCCCCCCCCTTTTTTTTTTTTTTTCCATTTGTCAATGACATATACGCGTCTAGATCCAGCGAGCCCGCAGTACACAACTGCAGGATCCATCCGTCTACATAAATATTGTATACAGTCAACGATTACAATGTACCTATATAGAGATATAAGTAATCTATGAGGTGCGCGATTATTTTTTAATCGTAAGACTTGGGTATCGCGCGCGTGTGTAAAGAGAAGTGAAGCTCGGTCGTTGTGGGGAAGAAGAAAAAAAAAGGGAGGAGGAGAAGAAGAGCTACTACGTCGCGCACACAAAAGAGAGTCGTGTCTCTGCTTTTCTGCACGGCATGAGTGTGTTCTCCAAGAGCGGCCATTGATGTTCTCGAGCCGGAGAGCGCGAGCCTGTGTGTGTGTGTGTGTGTGTGTGCTACTCGTCACGTTCCCATTTTCTCTCCCTTTTCCGCCTCTGCTGCTGCCTAGCCATATATATATATATATATACGGGCAGGTACAATGTATACGTGAACTGTTCCGCGAAAGTTCACTCGATCGGCCGGTCCGAGATCCAAATAAATACTTTGAGGAAGCTGATTACATTGGCTTTGCTTTTCCGAGATGGACGCTGATACAATGGGACTCAATTCTTTTTTTTTCTTTTTCTTCCCATGCCATTGCGTTTAAAGTTGTGAAAACGTGTAGACACGATACGGTCAATTCTGCTGGAAAATCTACTTAAATTTAAATATTCACTGGAACCATTTGATCATAAACTATTGCACGTTTACGTGTTAAATATTACGCGTATGCATGTATATATACATACACACGTGTCGCATGACTGAGGAAGATGAGACACGCACAGTATGTTGCTCGATTCCTGCCTGCTGCTAACGATGGCCGGCTGCGATTGCCGCGTCGCAACGTTATTTTTTTCTTCCGTTCCTGTACCCATATTATTATCATCGTCATCATTACCATTATTATTATAGGGTATATGCCGAGCGATCCACCATTTTTCTTTCTCTCTTTCGGGAGCTATGTGTGGGCACTCGATTCGCCGCACCATCATCTCGGGCCGCCTTCCATCTTGCAACGGGGCTTTCTCTTTTTCCTTTTCCGGCGATGACTTTTTNGTAGTACCATTTTTTTTTTTTTTTTTTTTTTTTTTTATGAATATAGGTACACATCGTACGTATCATCAAGTGTTATTCATAACTATATTGTACATCAAATATGTTATGTGGAGGACAAGCTTATTGATGATTGTTAAATCGGACTGGTGATGCTAAAGGGCGTCGACGCCAGCTTTTAGTATGTATTTATACGTGCACTCGGGAAGGCTGTGGCTTGGTGTCTTTGTACCACACGTACATACACACCCACACACACATTTATATGTACATGCGAGCATCACCTTTTACACGTAGGTGTGTGTGTGTATGTGTGTGGTGGTTGCTGCCTCTCGAAAATCGATACCGCGTCTATGGGCAGTTGTACCGCCGTGAGGGAAACGCCGCACTGCCTAATATATAACATTCGTGACGATCAGGTGGTTGCATGTGTCGTGTAACTTGGGGGTGGGTGATGAAAAGGTCAGAAAAACTGTTTTTTGGTCGTATACTCTGATGGACTCTGATGGGAAAAACAGTTCCTTTAATTTATATACATCCCAACCAACTAGGGAAACAAAGGGGGAGGGAGGGGCTAGCGCCAAAACTGCGCAAAAGAGCCCACGGATGGCAGAAAAGTAGACTAGGAGGAGGAAGGAGGAAAAACCGGCGTGGAAATCGATATTCGGCGGAGCTTTTGGCGCGGCAAATACAAAAGTTAGCGCTCAAGTTTTTGCCCTTTCGGTGTGAAAAAAAAATCATCGACGAAGTTAAGCTAGTCGGTGGGTAATATGACGGCTCTGTGTGCCACACGTGTGCTACAAAAATTACTACGGCATCAGGGCACGATATGGAACCATCGAACACTTTTTATTCCCACTGTCCTTGTACAGAGTTTCATTTCACAAAACTCGAATGTAAAATATGTTGGACGAGTTTCGTTGTTTTCAGATCAAAAGACGGAGATAGCGGGTCAGTAGTGTGTAATCCAGTACGAAGGAATACCCATGGCTTAAAGAAGTGGAAGGAACCTTAAAAAAAAAAAAAAAAATCAACTCTCGCCGGGTGTTGTTGGTTGTTCACACACTCGCGTGAGCAACGCGTATTTCATTTTATGTGAGGTACCTAAATTTGTGTGTGCGCGCACTTGTGTGTGCAAACACCAACAACGACTTTCGGTAAGATTGATCGGAGACAGGCTACTGCTGCGATGTATACGTGTACGTGAGTGCGCGGGTAACGCATTACACGCGATGGCTGATGTAACGCCCAAATTTAATTTCCCAATGTTTTCCACGGTATTGTAACCCGATAATGTATAAGGCAGCCAGCCAACCGAATGCCCGTCGAAAGAGAAATCACATCACTTGTGGAGTATTATTGTGCAACTCGAGGATGTTTGATCGACTGGCGGAGCAGAAATAACGCGTAAAAAGGTATAGAGAAGAAGGGAGGGGAAACAAAAGTAAAAATGTGCGTCGTAAAGCGTTTAACGCGTATACGTGTGCTATTAAAAAAAAAAAAAAAAAAAGAACAACCTGTGAATAAAAAAAAAAAAAAAAAAATTTCTCCGACAATTAGTTCAATTGTTCACCAAATTCAAAGCTGCGATTTTCATTCCACAGATTTCTGTATCTGTACGTACTTCCGCGACTGTATGTAAACACTCCTGCACTGCGACAAACTTTAGCCGAATTCACCCGAGAAATTCCCTAGACCGGCTGCCCCTCTCTTCTCTCGGTATCCTTCGTTCGAGGCTTTCACGGGCACCAATCGCTGTAGGATTTTTTTTTCACACGTCTGACACTCCGGTACTTTGTATGAAAAAAAAAAAAAAAAAAAAAAAATGTCCGTCACACTAACGTCTCGCGAGAGAGCACACCTACGACATCTTCCGACTGTCCTCGGATTTCAGCCCGGCTCCTTCTTCGTATACGTGCTTCCTCGATCAGCCCCTTGCATATGCATGTAAGTGAGCGCTCGCGCGAGCAAACGTCCCCCTTCGCAAACACCAGACATCCAAGACTCTCCACACACTCACACATATATGCTCCTCCTCAACCACGCGGCGATGGTGGTGGTCGATAAGGTGCATCATCGACGCCGCGACGACTTTTGCTTGCCCCACAGTGTGGCGGCTCACCCCTTCGGCCCTTTTAGCGCGCAATAATGTCTAGATGTCGCGATGAGCGATTATTCGCTGATCAGATGTACTTACATACCGAGTGTATAAAGGGTGTCGACATGAATGAAAATAATGCGCTCGTGAGCTTTCCAAGATGAACGCGCTGTTACCTGTGATCTTTTACTGATTATCAGGGGGAAAAACAATGCTGTGGGCACAAGGGTCCCCCCCCTGTGCTGATACTGCCTCTAAGCTCTGGGCATGAGCTTTTGGACGGTTGAGAAAAGTTTTTTCGAGAGAGAGAGAGAGAGAGAGAAGCAGTTGATTTTCCCTCTGTGCCCATCTGGGGGAGAAGGGTGGCAATAGTTGGAGTTTCGTACGCATTGCGACGCCATCTTGGCTCGAAGTTATGCGTGCGGTCGCGGGCAATCCTCGCAGCTGTATGGTAAAGACAAACCTTGAACTGTACGCGAATACTCGATTCATTTATTATTCATCAGCGACACATCAGTGCCTTTTACTATATAACCTACCCATCAACAGTCCCAAGGGTCGAAACAACGTTGTTTATATAATACGTATGGGTAATCATTGTTATAACATATTCAGGTCTCGGAGTACCTTTACCATCATCTCCAAGAGTGGAGCATATACACCAGCATAGAAACCATTACCCGCATACGCGGAGGTGATGATGCCAGGGCCTCGTAATGAAAAATAAATAACAAATGAAGAAAATTGTATATTTATATATATATATATAAACACACCACCCACGCGTTAAACAACAATATCGCGTTTATATACAATTTGACCTTTTTACGTGAACAACAATGTATTCGTAACGCAAGCGAACGAGAAGCTGTGCCTATGAAGTTTTGAGCGACGACGACGACAAAGAGAGCGGTTAAGGCTATTCTTAGTTTTTAACGTGCGAGCGCCTTGTGCCACTTACATAGGCGACGACTCAGTGCAGAAAGACACAGAGAGAGAGAGAGAGAGATAGAGTTAATTTGTCGTTTTATTTTTCTGTACGTGATAATTCCGACCGATTACACCGAAAAAATTGCTGCCATTTTACATCGTACGTATGTAGCTCTGGTAAGAAAAAAAAAAAATTTAGCCAACAACAAACACTACCAACAGAGCAAACAAGTAGAGCTAAGAAAAAGAAATCACAACAACTTTACTGACTATACATACGAGGATTTGTGACGGGAGTGTGCTGATGGTGCTTATTTTTACGTCACCACATCAACGAACACTACTACTGCGTTGTGGTAGGTACATACATGTGCATGTGTGCCCTGTCGGTCATTTCCTGAGGAAGCCGAGTAGTATAACTACTGTCACCACCAACGATCGACTGATTGATACAACGATACACCTACTAATATATTTACCACGATATTATTGCTGATTTGCCGTATTTTTTCTCGGTATTGTGGTTTTGATGGGTGATGTTGTTTGTTGTTCCGACCACCCTGAGAACGCGATAAGACACACACACACACGGTGTGTTCTGATAACGGGTACGTGTATTACCTCGTGTAATACATTATCTCTTTGTTTCTTAGAAAGAACTCGATATTACATTGCATTGAAACGAAGTTTATTTGATCGACCGAATCGATCGTATTGTATCTACAAAATATTACCGATTAACCAATGTATTTACAAAATTGAAAATTCGACAAATACATGTGTGAATCAATTTACACTGAAACTATGGTACCGTAAGATTGAATAATGAACGATTGAAAGGATGAAGTATGGATTAAAAATTATTAAATAATCATATACTACACAGTCGCCGATAAACCTCGCGTGATTCCTTGTTATCTGAAACGTAAAAAACAACCACCGCGAGCCACATCGTTGCCAATGTGTTGTTATCGTGGACTATATAATATGAATGGAAAAACAATCGCTTTCAGCTGAAAATAAAAGCAAACGTTTTAACCACCCAACTTACTCGTACGAGTCATAAAGCTGCTTTATTATTGAACTTTGGAACCGGCCGGGAGTCGCCACTCTCCCTCAGTCCTACCCGCGGAGACTGCCCTGGCGTTGAGTAACAAGT
>NW_019379577.1:1153338-1193688 GCF_000648655.2 Copidosoma floridanum | reverse complement strand
CCGGAACGATTCCCCCCCCCCCCCCCCCTCTTATGTGTCAAGCCACTGCCGTAACACACTGCCGCAGCAACGACGAATGCACCCCCGAATGTATCACGCTCTTTCTGGTGATACCTGTTTATACTTTTTTTTTACTGCCATCCTCCCCTCCCCATATTACTTGGCCCATCACAACCGCAGATTTTTTTTTTTCGATTCGATCGCGAGTCTTGCAAAAAAAAAAAAAAAAAAAAAAAGATCCACCTCTCGCGTGTCTCGTTCGAAGCGGTTCTCGCTAATTTATGAAAGCACCCTGTTCATCGCTCGGTAAACAATGATAACTCGCGTGTACCGTCAAATGTACGTTTTACGAGAACTTTCGCGGCAAAGAAGAGAATGTACATTATAGGCTCGTTCGATCGGTACAATTAAAACGTTGATGACTGACGACGATGATAATGTAATACACGTATGCGTATGTGTACGCGTGAAGCGCCAATTGCACTGCGGACACTGTTGTCGGGCGAAGAGGGCAATAATAATAATAATAATGTACTAAAACGTCGCAGTGTTGAACGGAAGAAAAAAAGAGCCTCTCGTTGCTGCACGACGCAGTTGCGAGACCCCGAAAGAAGCGAGGCGACAACAGGGGCGCAAAAAGAACCTTCGAGGAGGAAGGAAGGAAAAATTCGGTGACTACGTATAGGTATATATATATGTGATGATATATTTATATCCCCGAGTATTCATACACACACTTTGTTTCATCCATATGTATAAATAATAAGTCAGAGCCCACCCCATGTATTAAAATAACAAGTATATATATTATACACGTATGCGTATAGCGAAAGAAAGAGATGGATAGGCCCCTACGTGCAGTATACGATATATATATATATATATATGTATATAAAATAACAAGTATATATATTATACACGTATGCGTATAGCGAAAGAAAGAGATGGATAGGCCCCTACGTGCAGTATACGGAGTTTTATAATACCCCTGCATGGGGCCCTGCACTTCTTCTANATATATATATATATATATGTATTTATGTGCACACTCAACTGCTGCACGTGCGCACCCCATAAAAAGAGAAAGAGAGAGAGAGAAAGGTGCGCGCACACCTGGCTTTCGAAGGACTTGCTTTATATACGTGTATATAATACAACACAAGGAAGTATAATATTATATTGTATACCCTCTCGTCGAGCGAGTCGTTGGATAGATATTATTTTTGTATACCTGCACGTGTACGTTTGGTTTGGTTTGAATTCCTTCCGAGAGGTATAAATATAAGTATATGTATACATCCCTAAACAGTCCTGTTCTCTCGCCGTGCGTCTCTGTTAATTTACGCTTCGGATACATGTATACAATGATTGGTAGACGAGGAGGGATATTGGTTCGCTCGACTCCTATGTATTAGGACTAAATGCATACAAGGTTATACGTATATATGTATGCGTCCGAATAGTCCCAAGGTCGAGTGCTATCTCTACGCTGTATATCCATTTCTATGTGTGTTTACAATACACGTACATATGATGATGATCATAGCTGTGGAAAATGTTTTCTATACGTGTAGATATAATATATACAACAGAAATTGAGGTCGTTTTTTAGTAAAAGAAGAAGATGATTATATCGATTATTGGTCTATTGATATTATTGTTATACCTTTATATACCTATATGTACGAGAAAGGCGAGAAAGAGAGGGGGGGGGGTCCTCCACATGAAGTTGATCCAATTATTAGTTGGAATCCTCACAAGTCAGCGTATATAAGCGATTGGTGTGTCGGTAATTCAAGTTACTCTCTAGCACGGATCAATAATTTTTGTTTGGTATACGAAAGACACGATCCAGTATATAATATATGTCGTTATGTGTGGGTGAATCTTTGACTTTTCGAGTGTTCTCGAGAGAGAGAGAGAGAGAGAGAGAGAGAGAGAGAGAGAGAGAGAGAGAGAGAGAGTCCCTTGGAGAATTTATTATATACCTACAATCGAATTACCATGGTGATAAAGTATCGGTTCCGTCGTTCATCCAAATTGTATCCATCGGTCGGAGACCGGTTATCGTCCACCTGAAGGTGCCCTTTAAACGTTCATGCGAGCATGACATTGTAGGTACGATGCGAGAGAAAAAACAGCTACATATCGCATTAAGCATATTTACAATTCTCATAACGGCTATACCTATCGAAGAGGAAAAAGTTGCTTACGGCACATTGCACGATACGTGTATACGAATATAGGAGTTATACTTGTGCGTACAAGTATTATGTGTGTGCTCACTGCAAGTATAAAGCTTTGGAGCGCACTGCTGCAGGTCATCGGAATTCTCGCGAACGATCGAGTCGGCCAGGGATTCTCAATGCACATCGATCCTCTTATTTCGCTCTTGTTGTCGTCGTCGAAGCGTTCAATATTTTATGTACAATTTATACGCGCGTGTGGGTGTGGGTGTGTGTGCGTAACAACCCACGACTTTGCAGCGAGTATATCTTCGATTTTTGCTTGTATATGTATAGTTACCATAGGCATATATACGTATAAATACACACGGGCGTAAAGATAAAATACGAACGGGAAGAAGAAGAAGTGCAGCCAACACGAGATAGCAAAAAGTCGGAGGGAGACAAAATACCGCGCATATATATACACATGAAATGCATGATATTATTACGCCTACGAATCGGCGATCGGATACATATATGTGTAACAGGTACGTGCATGGATAAAAGCAGTGTAACGATGATAATGGTTTATAACCCTCCCGTAAAAGTTACACAGGGTAGTTTTCGGCACCACGGTGTATAAATGTATACATATGCCCACACCTAAAACAGAAGTACGGGTGCGGAGCAGCGGTCGGGCATGCATATAGGGAGATAGAGAGAGCCTTTGCATGGATATAACCCAGCACTTTTATATGTATATGTACTATCCGAGAGGATCAATACGGGACGGAGAAACGAGAGAGAGAAAGAGACGTGCTGTTGCACCGGCCCTCCCCCCCCTTGCATCCCCGACTGTGTGGCTGTATAATGTGTATACAGAGACAGGAGGAGAGAAGCAAAACAGCTCCGCAACCTCTCGCCGACCGACCAGCATCACGGCGGCTCTCTCTCTCTCTCTGGGACCCGTGATGCGTGTGGCGAACCGCGCGCCGGGTTAAGTACATCTCCTCCCGTTGCCGGGCGAGAAGCGACGAGTAGAGCATCGGAACTGGACCAGAGCGCGAACAAAGCAAACGTAAACGAGAGGAGGAAGAAGAAGGGGATAGGCCGGCATCAGTTGGGATAACAGGCGACGATCTGTATCTGCCGCTGGACGGTGAATATAAATATATGTGCGGGGCCGAGCTTGACTCATTTGTTTACTAATCGGTGGCTCTTTTTATGGGTATATTTATGTTTATACACCGTCGAGCTTTTTCTTTTTCAACTTGCAAGTATAAAAGAGTATAAGTACATAGGAAAGGAAAAAAAACAAAAAAGATATCATTATTGCGTGCAATCGAGATTCTTTGAGCACGTAATGAACGGCTTTAGCGTCATGATGTGCATATAAGAAACGCGGAGGTATGTTTGTATTATGTACATACTGTATGTCATTCAGCAAACGTGTGTTGAAGGTATCGATGTTGAAAAAGAAAAAAAAGAAAAAAAAAAAAACCAACCGAAGAGAGGCCATTACACACACCAACCGTTGCACGCTTATACGTATTATATGTGTGTACTTATGTATACATTTTTACACACACACACACACACACAGAGAGAGAGAGAAATCTCGTCGCTGTTGTTGTCGACTTGTGAAATCGATCTAGTTACGTAATAGTACCTCTCCTCGGTTCTGCTTATATATTATATTTATACAGTCGTCGGTGAATTTCGCGTCTACAGATACCTATACTTGCTACTTATCGGAGCTCCACGTATTTATAGTTTATCGTGTTTTTTTGTCTTGAAAATACTTGATACCGATACGCCCGCGTGCCCCATATTATTTTTGGTGGTCCAAAGTATACACACGCACATTAATCAGATCGCGAAGAAAAATATTATAGATTTGATCGCGAGGAGAATCAACTCGGAGGGGGGAGGGAGGTGTGGCGAGAAACCCAATTTACTCATTTACGCACCAATTGTATATATGTACTACACACCGCGTGCCCAACAATTATAACGGCTCACACGCAGCGAAACGATTCGTCAAACAGATGTCGGTGTTTTATCCCCAAGGCATATAATGTATACAGTATAATATACACGTACAGCAACGGAACAGCGGCATATCGAGCAAATGGAGGATGGGGAGGCGCGGAGGAGGAATGCGTGCACTCTCTCTCTCTCTCTCTCTCTCTTTCTCTTGGCTATGTACCCTATAAATAGACGAATAAGCCGTACAAGTCACCAAACGAGCTCAAGTATGACATCAAGGTTGCATAAACCACCAGCCACTCGTATCGAGCATTATGTGTGCAGCATCACGTATAAATATATTGAAATAACCAAAACCGATGCAATTGGTGTACACAATGTTCATCATGTAAGAGTAAGCGATTGTTTTATATACATCGATGCGTTTCGAAAAAAGAACGGCACCAAACTAACGCACGTAACTATCTCGGCATCTTTACACAATATAATATGTATAATAAAATATAACTCGAAATATAACGTACGTTTCTCTTTTCGTCTTGCATGGGATGGTGCACATATTTTTTACACGCTTATAGCAAATATGTATGTAATATAATATACAAATGATGTAGATGAAGGTGTACACATTGGGTGGGTAGATGGAATCGCGCGCGCGCAGCTGTGTGGGTAAAGCGTGAGCGCGTATATATATATATGTGTTTTGTGTAATACCTATACCCAATGCACAACCAACGCAAGCAACGGCGCGTCCACCGCGACTTGTTCCAAGAGACAGAAGGAGANCTGTATGTACTTCCATGTGATTCGTTTAGCCAAAAAAATGTAAACGCTTGTAATTATTAATATTAATATTAAAATGACTGGGTAAAGTTATGAATGAAGCTATAGCAGCCAAATAGTGGTATATGATATATTATGCTCCTAATGACCAAACCTTCCGAATAATGTTCAATAAAACAAAGGGGTAATGTACCTGTATTGAGTTTCAACACGTTACACCTAAAGCAGAGTATTATTAGGTATTTTTTTGTTTATGGTACCGCAGCTACAGATTCCATTGTTCTTTGGACATGCTTTATTTTTCATGTGTACCAGGAATCTCAGCTCATCCAGAGTATAGGCGTAAATAAAAATAAAAAAATAAAAAAACCAACATCGAATATTTAAAAATTTCGATAAAAACCAGGGGGGGGGAGAAGGAAAACTCACCCGCTCCCGATCGATTTCGCAACAACATCGACGGAGTATACGTTGTTTCCGCGTATAATACACAGACGGAGGAGGCGGCCGGTGAGCGGAAAATTTTCATTTTCATCGGCCGCAGTTGCCACGCGCGCACACAACGCGCACGGGTGAGACCACGTCCCTCGCTCTCTTTGGCGAAAGTTGGTCGTCGCCGCCATCGGAGTGTCGCACATAATCGTTGGCTTCGATACGAGAACATATTGTACGGTATACCCACACGCAGAGGCAGATTGTCGCGCATGTGTATAAATGTCCGACGAACAACGCGCGGAGAGGAGGACGTATAGGTATATACATATATGTAGACATTTACAGGGGCGGGTGGTAACGCAGATTCTGCCATCAGAGGGGGGAAAAAGAGAGGGCAATGAGACCTTCCGCGGAAGAAGCTCGACGAAGCAGAGATTGTTGGTGCTGCAAGGCGTGTCTCGCTCTTTTGCACATATTATCTCGTGACCAACTCTCTGTTTTATCCGAGTATAAATATATTCTTTAGTTTCATGTATCAATTATGGCCATTCGGTTAGAGTCAATTTGCCCATCAACTGTGGGGAGAGGGTTTCTGGTTCCCTTCTGGTTTCAGAGTCCGAGGTGTTCGGCCATTGTCAGCCATGTCTCGAATTTTCGGACGCGAAGCACCTCCAGGTTACGTACAGTGGGACAAAAATAGGTCGTGTAACATATCGAGGCGCAAGAGCATCGGAAGCTATATGGGCCGGAGAGACAGACGAGGGGAATGAGCGCAAACATGGCGGCTGATGAGAGAGAGAGAAAGAAGCCAAAGAGGCATCAGCTCTCTTTGGAGCGCGCTCGTGTGTATATATATATATATATATATGTATATAAAATAACAAGTATATATATTATACACGTATGCGTATAGCGAAAGAAAGAGATGGATAGGCCCCTACGTGCAGTATACGGAGTTTTATAATACCCCTGCATGGGGCCCTGCACTTCTTCTAAAAGCGTGTACCGCGCTACGGCACTTTGTGGGACTATAGTTTTAATCGAGTTTAATGGCACACGGTGCGTCGGGAATTCTTTTTTGGCTCAGTTGTGTACATCGTTGTGTCAAATCGCGACATCAAATTATTCAAAACGAGATACACCGTGCATGATTGAATTACAATTTCAGTCCATAACGAAGCATGTCCCTGGGTGGTGGGGAGAATCCACCCGAAGACACAGATGTGTAAAACATTGCGTTGGTTTTTTTTTTTTTTTTTATTTTTTTTATTTTTCATCTCCAGAAGGTCCTTGATAATGGTGCATTTTCAACCACCTTTAACAAATGTTGAATTTTCACAGGAAACAACACGGAGTATTGAATAAATACTTGAATAAAATTAAAAAGGACATGGAATATATTTATGTGTATCAATAAAATTGGGCTAATTGAAAATCTGAAACTCGTCATGAATAATAACATCAACCAATCCAATCACGTGTTCATGGTTCATTATTAAATACAAATCGTGGTAATGCCACATTTTTTAAATACTTTTTAACAACTAGGTTGAATTATTAATCATGAAATAGCTATAGTGTATTCATATACAGAGGCTACAGGTTTCATTAAAAAGTTTGTTGATAATTTCCAGAGACATTCTAGAGCTTTATTCGAACAGCACAGCTACGAAGCTCATGAATTTATTGATATTAGTCATGTCTTAGTCACATCTAGTTTGTACATTTCTGTCCTCGATACAAAACTCATAGTATCCCAACTACACGTAATTCATCATGATATTTTATTCATCAAGTGTCACTTTAATCATGCGCATTAGCTATTTTCTCGCTCCTACCACATCTATGGTATTTTCATGTACACATTTTTTTTCCTCTGCACCCTGCGCTGCTGTTGCTTTAAATGCATACCGATAGCTCAGTTCTCGTAACTCGGTTACTCAGCTGTAAATCACATTAGTATGGAAAAACGTTGAGCCACTGTTGGTGGTGATGATATTTTTATTTAACTACAGTCGCTGAATTTTAGTCTTTTGTCGACCAGCTAAATATTACATATTCGTGCTCAAATTGATGAGATCAATTATGTAGCTACAGTGGCTTGGCATGGTTGAGCTGACATCCACAATCGGAGGTACATATATATGCACCCATGCAGTACTGACTTGGCAAAGATCCCATTATTCTCGAGCGACAACTTGCAAAGCCTCCTTCTGTATCGAAGGCGATGTCAAGAATCTTGAGAGTCCGAAATAAATAATCTCGACCGATCCAGAGATGCAAAAAATAGAATATCTAGGAGCTGCAATGATGTTTCGGATTCCCCGAATCAGCCCCAAGTCCAATACGATTCCGCCGAGGTGTCTTTAATTCCTTTACCCATAAATAACACCGATCTGCCTCACCTATCCGTTTTAGGATTGGGGAAATTCCTCCAAGGCAAATCACGTCTGGTGATCTGTATTTTCGGATAAAACACCACGTCAACGTGACTATATTCTCAATAACCGCGTGATAACGTCAAAAATGGCTAAAAAATCCCACTGGGAATTGCAATTCAAAATACGTGAAAGGTATCCTTCAATCACCAATACAACAAAAACATAAATTTTGTAACAATTGATTTCAGCTTCTACATGTACATGAATAGTGCGCACGCCATCGTCAATAAGTTATCCTCACCGGTGCTATGGACCTTTTATGGATTAGGTTTGATGTACCATATTTGTTTACTGTGACGTGCATGCCATCTAACTATACTGTGCCACACCAATAGGGTCAGAGGAGGACAGGGCTTTTCATCGGAATCAGGTTATACTACACACATGGCAACAACGTTAGCCAAGTTGTTTCCTTCTCTCGGGCGTATACGTTGTTGTGCCGTTGTTGGGGGGGTAAATACATCGCACCACGTATCATCTTGGATTCGTTTCTTTTTTCCCAGTGGGAAAATTATTGGTGTACTCGTCAGTCTACTTGCTCGGGCCGATTTTTGCACCACTGCTAAGTCCATAAAAAGATTACCACTGCCGGGATAGGGCAGTTTGTAAATATAATGGCCTCTGGACGACTCCGAGGTACAGTGGAGGTCGAAAGTTGTTTCCACAGTCATGGGGCATGCTCAATCAATGTACCTTCAGCAAAAAAGTAAATACATGTAACTGAGAGAGCTAGCTCCGATAGCAATGTGGTGCAATAATCGTGAATTTATTCGAACAAACGTTGGAAAATTGACGACTTCAACGATTTTACATCATCGTGGCACGAAGGCATAATTATGTATAACGCGACAATTGTGAAAATGGGATGAAAAAAAATTAAAATCAGTCGTCTCGGCGTAGTTAGTAAAAGTATAAGAGACATATGTTGAATTATACACTTGTACAAAGGGGCATCGTTGCCATTAGCTCGTCATCGATGATATACACACACTCGCAAAGTGCCCATCTTCGTTTTTTCGTGCCACACATAAACACTCAGGCAAATGTACACGTGTACGAGCATATATTTTTCAAGGCGTAGCCGTGCACTCGCGCGAAAGAGCAACGGGACGATACACATGAACGACGCAGAATATCGGTCGTCCCTCTCGGTTCTCTTCTCCATCCATCTGTCCTCCCTTTTTCTTCTCTTTGGCGATGGCAACACTGTATTACGTTTATCCACGTTTAATGTGTATCGCGAGCGTGTGTGTTGTTAAACACATGTGCTACGCGCGCGTACACACGAAGCTCAACTAATTATCACACCAGACGCTGCGGCCAAAGGCCAAATTGATCCGCACGACGTACCAATATTGTGTAAGTATATACGCTCCGAATTTTTCTTCCTGGTCGAAAAACATCGTACACGCACAATTTTTTTTTTTTTTTTTCAACACCAAGCTTTGCCGCAACAGTTTATCCATCCTCTCCTCCATCCTATCAGTCAAAGTGTAGAAAAACGATTGAACCATAAAATTTGCTTTTCGTCTTTCCACAATGAAACGGAATTGAAAAAAAAAAAAACCAGGTTTTTGTCACGCGGTCTGATCTTTATTAACGGCTCTTTCCCTCTCTCGCATGTGTCGTCCACTTTGGTCACACGTACGCGCTTGTGATGATATATTTATATCCCCGAGTATTCATACACACACTTTGTTTCATCCATATGTATAAATAATAAGTCAGAGCCCACCCCATGTATATATAGTTTAATACCTCCAGTAGCTGTATTTCTATCTTTTAGATGAAACAAAATAATAATATAATTATTGGTAGGTACACTGTGCGAAAAGTCATGCACGTGTCTTCGCCACAAGTACAGTATGTATACACGATGCGAGGTTTTATTGATCCAAGTGGCATATCCGAACAAAATAATAGTATCGTCTCACGTTTGCTAGTGTAATGTGATGGAGTGTGCAATACGCCTTTACATATAAGCATATTATGCAGTGTAGAGAGGATTGCCAGTATACAAGGTATATAACATCAGTGCTGGCTGTTATATATAGGAACCCATCATTATGGGGGAAGAATCGGACGAGGGTGAACGGAGAACAAGAGCTTCTCGGAAAATTATTAACGCGCTCTCTCTTTCTGCGTCGTCCGTGACGTTTCGCAGCAAGTTGGCGGCACGTAAGTACAACGTATTGTTCTTTTCCTTCCCTCATCAGGTGAAATTCTTCGCGTGAAGGTCCAACGAAACGTAGAGTCAAGTATTTCGGTGCTTGTGCATCGTATTCGACACTGTGGACGAGCCAAATGAGAATTGAAGTAGCGAATAATGGAGAGAGCTTGAAAAATCCTCGCCTGGCCCATTATAATTTGACACGTAGAGTGAGCGGAGCGGCAACAGCGCCGGCAATTTTTTCTTCTTCTTTCGTTCCCAAAGTGAGCGCCGATGGGTTATCATCATCATTATACTTTCGTGCGTGTCTGTGTGTGTATACAGGCAGCCGAAGTCGCTCGACAATGCGCGAAAAAAAAAAAACCCGATGACTTCATACTCATGGACTCTCTTATATTGCGGAGTGTATCACCATTTTTCTTTTATTTACCTTTTTTTTTTTTTTTTTTTTTCGCTCTCTCCATTAAATTTGAGCTNGAGAGAGAGAGAGAGAGAGAGAGAGAGAGAGAGAGAGAGAGAGAGAGAGAGAGAGAGAGAGAGAGAGAGAGAGAGAGAGAGAGAGAGAGAGAGAGAGAGAGAGAGAGAGAGAGAGAGAGAGAGAGAGAGAGAGAGAGAGAGAGAGAGAGAGAGAGAGAGAGAGAGAGAGAGAGAGAGAGAGAGAGAGAGAGAGAGAGAGAGAGAGAGAGAGAGAGAGAGAGAGAGAGAGAGAGAGAGAGAGAGAGAGAGAGAGAGAGAGAGAGAGAGAGAGAGAGAGAGAGAGAGAGAGAGAGAGAGAGAGAGAGAGAGAGAGAGAGAGAGAGAGAGAGAGAGAGAGAGAGAGAGAGAGAGAGAGAGAGAGAGAGAGAGAGAGAGAGAGAGAGAGAGAGAGAGAGAGAGAGAGAGAGAGAGAGAGAGAGAGAGAGAGAGAGAGAGAGAGAGAGAGAGAGAGAGAGAGAGAGAGAGAGAGAGAGAGAGAGAGAGAGAGAGAGAGAGAGAGAGAGAGAGAGAGAGAGAGAGAGAGAGAGAGAGAGAGAGAGAGAGAGAGAGAGAGAGAGAGAGAGAGAGAGAGAGAGAGAGAGAGAGAGAGAGAGAGAGAGAGAGAGAGAGAGAGAGAGAGAGAGAGAGAGAGAGAGAGAGAGAGAGAGAGAGAGAGAGAGAGAGAGAGAGAGAGAGAGAGAGAGAGAGAGAGAGAGAGAGAGAGAGAGAGAGAGAGAGAGAGAGAGAGAGAGAGAGAGAGAGAGAGAGAGAGAGAGAGAGAGAGAGAGAGAGAGAGAGAGAGAGAGAGAGAGAGAGAGAGAGAGAGAGAGAGAGAGAGAGAGAGAGAGAGAGAGAGAGAGAGAGAGAGAGAGAGAGAGAGAGAGAGAGAGAGAGAGAGAGAGAGAGAGAGAGAGAGAGAGAGAGAGAGAGAGAGAGAGAGAGAGAGAGAGAGAGAGAGAGAGAGAGAGAGAGAGAGAGAGAGAGAGAGAGAGAGAGAGAGAGAGAGAGAGAGAGAGAGAGAGAGAGAGAGAGAGAGAGAGAGAGAGAGAGAGAGAGAGAGAGAGAGAGAGAGAGAGAGAGAGAGAGAGAGAGAGAGAGAGAGAGAGAGAGAGAGAGAGAGAGAGAGAGAGAGAGAGAGAGAGAGAGAGAGAGAGAGAGAGAGAGAGAGAGAGAGAGAGAGAGAGAGAGAGAGAGAGAGAGAGAGAGAGAGAGAGAGAGAGAGAGAGAGAGAGAGAGAGAGAGAGAGAGAGAGAGAGAGAGAGAGAGAGAGAGAGAGAGAGAGAGAGAGAGAGAGAGAGAGAGAGAGAGAGAGAGAGAGAGAGAGAGAGAGAGAGAGAGAGAGAGAGAGAGAGAGAGAGAGAGAGAGAGAGAGAGAGAGAGAGAGAGAGAGAGAGAGAGAGAGAGAGAGAGAGAGAGAGAGAGAGAGAGAGAGAGAGAGAGAGAGAGAGAGAGAGAGAGAGAGAGAGAGAGAGAGAGAGAGAGAGAGAGAGAGAGAGAGAGAGAGAGAGAGAGAGAGAGAGAGAGAGAGAGAGAGAGAGAGAGAGAGAGAGAGAGAGAGAGAGAGAGAGAGAGAGAGAGAGAGAGAGAGAGAGAGAGAGAGAGAGAGAGAGAGAGAGAGAGAGAGAGAGAGAGAGAGAGAGAGAGAGAGAGAGAGAGAGAGAGAGAGAGAGAGAGAGAGAGAGAGAGAGAGAGAGAGAGAGAGAGAGAGAGAGAGAGAGAGAGAGAGAGAGAGAGAGAGAGAGAGAGAGAGAGAGAGAGAGAGAGAGAGAGAGAGAGAGAGAGAGAGAGAGAGAGAGAGAGAGAGAGAGAGAGAGAGAGAGAGAGAGAGAGAGAGAGAGAGAGAGAGAGAGAGAGAGAGAGAGAGAGAGAGAGAGAGAGAGAGAGAGAGAGAGAGAGAGAGAGAGAGAGAGAGAGAGAGAGAGAGAGAGAGAGAGAGAGAGAGAGAGAGAGAGTCCCTTGGAGAATTTATTATATACCTACAATCGAATTACCATGGTGATAAAGTATCGGTTCCGTCGTTCATCCAAATTGTATCCATCGGTCGGAGACCGGTTATCGTCCACCTGAAGGTGCCCTTTAAACGTTCATGCGAGCATGACATTGTAGGTACGATGCGAGAGAAAAAACAGCTACATATCGCATTAAGCATATTTACAATTCTCATAACGGCTATACCTATCGAAGAGGAAAAAGTTGCTTACGGCACATTGCACGATACGTGTATACGAATATAGGAGTTATACTTGTGCGTACAAGTATTATGTGTGTGCTCACTGCAAGTATAAAGCTTTGGAGCGCACTGCTGCAGGTCATCGGAATTCTCGCGAACGATCGAGTCGGCCAGGGATTCTCAATGCACATCGATCCTCTTATTTCGCTCTTGTTGTCGTCGTCGAAGCGTTCAATATTTTATGTACAATTTATACGCGCGTGTGGGTGTGGGTGTGTGTGCGTAACAACCCACGACTTTGCAGCGAGTATATCTTCGATTTTTGCTTGTATATGTATAGTTACCATAGGCATATATACGTATAAATACACACGGGCGTAAAGATAAAATACGAACGGGAAGAAGAAGAAGTGCAGCCAACACGAGATAGCAAAAAGTCGGAGGGAGACAAAATACCGCGCATATATATACACATGAAATGCATGATATTATTACGCCTACGAATCGGCGATCGGATACATATATGTGTAACAGGTACGTGCATGGATAAAAGCAGTGTAACGATGATAATGGTTTATAACCCTCCCGTAAAAGTTACACAGGGTAGTTTTCGGCACCACGGTGTATAAATGTATACATATGCCCACACCTAAAACAGAAGTACGGGTGCGGAGCAGCGGTCGGGCATGCATATAGGGAGATAGAGAGAGCCTTTGCATGGATATAACCCAGCACTTTTATATGTATATGTACTATCCGAGAGGATCAATACGGGACGGAGAAACGAGAGAGAGAAAGAGACGTGCTGTTGCACCGGCCCTCCCCCCCCTTGCATCCCCGACTGTGTGGCTGTATAATGTGTATACAGAGACAGGAGGAGAGAAGCAAAACAGCTCCGCAACCTCTCGCCGACCGACCAGCATCACGGCGGCTCTCTCTCTCTCTCTGGGACCCGTGATGCGTGTGGCGAACCGCGCGCCGGGTTAAGTACATCTCCTCCCGTTGCCGGGCGAGAAGCGACGAGTAGAGCATCGGAACTGGACCAGAGCGCGAACAAAGCAAACGTAAACGAGAGGAGGAAGAAGAAGGGGATAGGCCGGCATCAGTTGGGATAACAGGCGACGATCTGTATCTGCCGCTGGACGGTGAATATAAATATATGTGCGGGGCCGAGCTTGACTCATTTGTTTACTAATCGGTGGCTCTTTTTATGGGTATATTTATGTTTATACACCGTCGAGCTTTTTCTTTTTCAACTTGCAAGTATAAAAGAGTATAAGTACATAGGAAAGGAAAAAAAACAAAAAAGATATCATTATTGCGTGCAATCGAGATTCTTTGAGCACGTAATGAACGGCTTTAGCGTCATGATGTGCATATAAGAAACGCGGAGGTATGTTTGTATTATGTACATACTGTATGTCATTCAGCAAACGTGTGTTGAAGGTATCGATGTTGAAAAAGAAAAAAAAGAAAAAAAAAAAAACCAACCGAAGAGAGGCCATTACACACACCAACCGTTGCACGCTTATACGTATTATATGTGTGTACTTATGTATACATTTTTACACACACACACACACACACAGAGAGAGAGAGAAATCTCGTCGCTGTTGTTGTCGACTTGTGAAATCGATCTAGTTACGTAATAGTACCTCTCCTCGGTTCTGCTTATATATTATATTTATACAGTCGTCGGTGAATTTCGCGTCTACAGATACCTATACTTGCTACTTATCGGAGCTCCACGTATTTATAGTTTATCGTGTTTTTTTGTCTTGAAAATACTTGATACCGATACGCCCGCGTGCCCCATATTATTTTTGGTGGTCCAAAGTATACACACGCACATTAATCAGATCGCGAAGAAAAATATTATAGATTTGATCGCGAGGAGAATCAACTCGGAGGGGGGAGGGAGGTGTGGCGAGAAACCCAATTTACTCATTTACGCACCAATTGTATATATGTACTACACACCGCGTGCCCAACAATTATAACGGCTCACACGCAGCGAAACGATTCGTCAAACAGATGTCGGTGTTTTATCCCCAAGGCATATAATGTATACAGTATAATATACACGTACAGCAACGGAACAGCGGCATATCGAGCAAATGGAGGATGGGGAGGCGCGGAGGAGGAATGCGTGCACTCTCTCTCTCTCTCTCTCTCTCTTTCTCTTGGCTATGTACCCTATAAATAGACGAATAAGCCGTACAAGTCACCAAACGAGCTCAAGTATGACATCAAGGTTGCATAAACCACCAGCCACTCGTATCGAGCATTATGTGTGCAGCATCACGTATAAATATATTGAAATAACCAAAACCGATGCAATTGGTGTACACAATGTTCATCATGTAAGAGTAAGCGATTGTTTTATATACATCGATGCGTTTCGAAAAAAGAACGGCACCAAACTAACGCACGTAACTATCTCGGCATCTTTACACAATATAATATGTATAATAAAATATAACTCGAAATATAACGTACGTTTCTCTTTTCGTCTTGCATGGGATGGTGCACATATTTTTTACACGCTTATAGCAAATATGTATGTAATATAATATACAAATGATGTAGATGAAGGTGTACACATTGGGTGGGTAGATGGAATCGCGCGCGCGCAGCTGTGTGGGTAAAGCGTGAGCGCGTATATATATATATGTGTTTTGTGTAATACCTATACCCAATGCACAACCAACGCAAGCAACGGCGCGTCCACCGCGACTTGTTCCAAGAGACAGAAGGAGAAGAAACTCCCGGCGCTCTTCTCTCTTCGGGTATTACCTGCGCGTATACGTTAAAGTTGAAAAAAAAAAAAAAAAAAAAAAAATCTGGATGAAGAGAATACACATCACTAGGCTACCCTGCCCGACCCTGCCGGCTTATCATAACGCAAAAGCAAGAGAGAGAGCGAGCGAGCGAGCTTAACAACACACGTATATGTAATATTATGTACGTGAATATACATATATATATGTGTGTGTGTGTGTATACATCTCCACTATTCGCGCATCTTTCTCTATCGCTCTCCCGGGCAAATATACCCAAGTTCCCAAGTATAGAGAAGAAGAAGAGCCTCCTCTCGCCCGGTTACTTGCCTGCCCGTTCGTTTGCTCGTTCTCTCGGGCACGAATATTCAGCCATTTTCCTCCTCCTCCTCCTCCTCTACTCTTCCACATCACTACCGGCTTCTCTCTCTCTCTCTCTCTTTTTTTTTTTTTTACTGGCAACCGCTACGTATAACATTATATGTATTTGTACGAGTGTGCCCGTTGCTCCGGCTTCATGCTCACTCTTTAGCCAAAGTCTTTCTTCTCCAGCAACCGACGTACTCACACACACACACACACACACACACTTGCAAGCAACGTGTATATGCATGTGTATTGTACCATATAGAGAGAGACTCGATTTTTCCTTTCGCTCAGTGCTATTATAGGTATGTGCCGTTCGGTCGAATTTCCGATGTGTATATATATTATAAGGTGGTGCACGCACCACGGATTGTCTACGGGATCGGTGTTTTGCGACAATGTTACCCCGATGGCGATTGGATCGGCGAGCTTGTTTACCATCATTTTTGAAACAAAGGAAATAAAAACCATCCAAATCACGAAAGGATAACGACGTCGAGCCAAATTTCTAAACCACCGACAGATACGGCCCATGATGTATTTATACGTGGTCGGAGTAAAAGAGCCAACAATAAGCAGGCCACGTTGGAGAGTAGTAGAAGATGAAGAAGGAAAAAAAAAAAAAAAAAAAAGAAAGTGTGCACAAGTCTCATTCGGGCGATCTTCTCCCCCTGCAAGTATATATACAATATGCCCCTGCACTTGCACGCCCCTCCATCTTTTTGTGCCCTCCACTCTTCCACGTCGCTGCGTGTTATTTTTCTTTTATATATTATAAAAACTAAACTTTATATACTAAAAAAATATTATATATATAGATTATAAAAACAAATAAATTCCAATCGCGGGTTGTTGCACAAAACAAAGGCGAAAAAATGGGGTGCGCGAACATAAGGGTGGTACGGAAAACAGCAGCCGGCATCAGGCATGACACACAAGACGGTGTGAGCGCCGAATCCGTGTGTCGAAAACGGATAGTGTATTGTGCAGGACACGTTCGGACGACAAATTAATTTGTATCTTAGGAGAGAAGTGGAGAAAAAAAGAAAACCAAGTATATAAGTGTATACGTGTGCGTACATACCGAGCCTCGACGTCGGCGTCGTCGTTCCGGTATAACGGCAACGGCCGCCGCAGCGCCGACCGAGCTGCTGCTGCACACGACGAGCCGTGATTTTCTTCTTATCGCCATTTAAACATCCTCGGGAGGAGAGCGCCTCTATGTGCACAACCGAGAGAGAGAGCACTCCCCCCACGACTCGATTAACAACTGTATATATATATATGTAAGTCAACTCACACGCACACGCGCGCGCACAAATGTACCTATGTACGTAGCCGGCTAAACGGAGCAGAGAAGCAACGGCAACAGCTGTGTCGATCAATATATCGCCAATATCTACGTGTATCTATGGGCTATACGTGGAACACTTGTATACGTATATTAATATGCATACACTATAGTGTATAAATCATGTACGCCTTGTATTGGCAAAGATCCCACGCACTGACACTTTGAGTACAGCAAAAACTCGCGCACAAAAAACCACCGATCATTCAAATTTCGCCTACTACGTGAGATGTAAGTATATTATATATTATATACACTGCACTTTCCTCCCTTGTATGTATTGTACTTTTGTATTTATTATCTTCTCCACCTCTGTGGTTCGTTCACTTGAATTTGCGTTTTCACGCGCCACCCCCCGAATATCTACGATCGGCTACTGTCATACCAAAAACAACTATATCATGTATTTATTGTACGTATATAACATTTTATACGTGTGCTATTGGTTGACGGTGGCGTGAGAGCGTACGTTATATACACGACCCGACGAAGATGACACACACACTGGAGCAGCGTATAGGCATACACTTGATATATTATAATACAAAGTATAGCAGTCGATGACGGCGACGTCGGCGAAAGGAAATAAAAAGGGGAGGAGGAAGAATTAAGAAGCAGTAGGTTACAGGGGGGAGGGATACGAGCGCTGTACACGTATGCTACACCTATTCGTAACAATGCAATGTATACGCACCACCTCCGGCGCACACGTCGCTTGTCAATTATATTATTGTATAATTATTATTTGTGTGGTGCACAGGTAGTTGCTAACACTCGTTACTTTTAACATAATATTTTAATGTATATTTATTATACACGGCAGCAGCAACGGGCACTCTCGTATTATCATGTTATACGTTGTACCCGATTCTTCTTATTCCCCTCGAGAGCCCGTGTAAAGTGTAACGTAACGCGCGACGAATGTTGTATTGTAACCACGTACAAAGTATAATCAATTAATGGTTTGTATATTGTACCGAAGAGACGAGACAACAGCAGAGTGTTGTGCATAATATTGTGTCCGTAATGTGCCGTGCGGCGGCGTCCACGCGGTGGAGGCACAGGTCGAGTACTGCTGCTGGAAAATTTCGCGCTCGCGCGCCTTGCCGCCCCAAACTACTTCTTCTCTCTCTCTCTTTCTCTCTTTCCCGGTGGGAGCTGATGGTCGTCGTTGTCGCTGCCACCGCTGCCGTCTCCGTATAGTAGGTATATAAGTACAGCCGCCAACACCGCTGCCAATTCTCTCTCTCCACACTCTGTTTCTGATGCCTATTATAGGTAGGTACATGGTATATAGCCTCCACCTTCCGATATTTATATATATATATATATATATTGGGTTGTAAGCAAGTATTACCACGATATACCTATACCCACACCACAGAAAGAGA
Organism: Copidosoma floridanum; assembly: GCF_000648655.2. The sequence goes on along the minus strand of NW_019379577.1, from coordinate 1,175,188 downwards.
TGGATCGCACGCGCGCGCGCGCTTACAAGTATACCCGCGAAACTTTATTCATATACTTAAACGGAGCGAGTAGAGGTGCAAAATAATCGGACAATGTTATAACGTCCGAAACGTGAATACGACACGATGTTTTGGGTATACATTTGCTCCGGTAATATAATATATGTACGTATAGTGTCATAGCATCGGGATGGGTGCATAGGAGGGTGTATGGGCACTCTGGACCAGAGTGGACTGGGATTGCGAATAAGCTGACTCCGGTGTGCACAGTGTTACTTATACGGAGAGGGCGGAGGGTTACAAACACAAGCGGTCAGAGTCGGATGCTGCCAATGTCAACTATGGTGATCGAGGGGGTGGGGGTGAACCCATTTTTTACAAGTTTAATGAGCAGGCGCGAATAATCGAGTTGGGCGACTCGGTTAATTGTATACACGTGACCACACGAGCGACTATGGAAAAATTGTATAAACTTCATTCGGTTAATCGTATACGAAAGTAAATTTGCTCAAATGCAACGACAAAAAAATAAAACTGCTTTTTGTAACGGGTTGGCGAGAAGGGAAGGAGCAGTTGGTGTGCGAGCTTGCGACGTTGCCGTTGCACGTGCCACTCTCCTGTGGCCCATAAACCCCATACCTAATCCGCACCGAGTGAAAATGTAAACTACCCCGCTTATAATGCCCCTTCGTCCTCGAGCCCAACCCCCCGCGGCTGCGCAAGTATACGTGGGTATAGGTTGTACCTAATATCTTCACAGAGAGAAAAATGAAGATGAGACGAATGTATACAACATTATTATTATGGTACAGATAAGCGCAAAAAGCCATCATCAACGTTGCACCAAACTCTTATTTCGGCGCGAGGAATGAGGCAAAGTTGGGTATGTCTATACACATCACACGTGCAGCTGGAAGCGTTCGCGGCTCTTTTGTTGTCTCATCAGAGGACTTTTTTACTTGTATACATTATATCCGCCTCGAGCGCGCATCTGCGCGTAAAGACGAAGGGATGAGCAACAACGAAGTTCATAGCGACCGAACGGCTAATGAGGTATATACAAAAGAGAGAGGTGGATCATCTTGATGCTTTGGTATGGGTAAATAAGGTGTATGTGATAACAACACCAGCACGATGAACAAATGTATTGCGCAACGCCACTCGATCGTCTCATCGATCAAATGAAAAAGGTATCGAAAAGGGGCACCAGCGATGCGGTGCCACGGCCCTGGCGCACTTGCAGCTGAGCTTCTCTCGTGGGTACCGCGATGTTGTCGCGCTTGACACCCACTCTCGCGAGGCTCGATAGCTTGGTACTATACCAATATATGCAGGACTGCGCGCGCGCCACAACTTTACTCTTTGCAAAATGTGCTTGCTTGGGGTGGATTGAGAAAAAAAAAAAAAAAAAAAAAGTTTTGCTCGCAATTTTGTCTATTTTCCGTGATTACTTGGCTTTTAAAAATTCGATGGTCTCATAGTTACGGATGCAAGATTAATCTAGTATACATTTTTATATTACAAATGTACCATTCATTCGTGGTACTCTTTCCCAATTTTCGACATGCGTAAGTATTTATTATTTATTATTATTATTATTATTATCATTACTATTATACGGGAGGGTTTGGTATCATATAGACGCGGCCGACACGAGTACAGGCAAGTAGACACATTACACGCTGCACAGCATTCATGGGGGGTAACCATGTTAACGAGTAAGAAAAATTTGTTTCTCTTTTCTCCAGATGCGGGTATGATTTATCAATCGTGTACATAAATATATGGGCACGCGACAAAAGAAGGTACAGAGACACCAGTCCCTCGATCGGATACAACGCAAGCCAAAGAATCGCGGACAAAGAATAATAATCCAAACGTATGGGTTAGGTGGTACTTGTGTGTATATACATTGGCACGATGACTCGTCGTCACTGCAGCCATGCTCCCATCCCAGGAAACGGGCAACCCTGAAACGGATGACTAAGCCCTCCTCGTATATATATATATATATATATATTGGGTTGTAAGCAAGTATTACCACGATATACTGGCAACCGCTACGTATAACATTATATGTATTTGTACGAGTGTGCCCGTTGCTCCGGCTTCATGCTCACTCTTTAGCCAAAGTCTTTCTTCTNTGTTACAAAAGACCGTGTGTCACACCTACTCGTCTGGTATACACTGCAAACCCGGTATACGAATAATCGCACTTCATCCAAATGCAAAAAATGCGGCTTAGAGTTAAAATTGTTGTCTTTTACGGGGGGAAAAAGCAGCGATATAGTTTTAGCGTTTACATATACACATATATACACATATATACACCTATACACTTGAACGCATCACGCGTTGCATGGGATCATATATACCTATTTTGTATGATATTACGTATCATAGAGATTCGTGTATTGGGTAAAATTTATTGTTACGATCATTAATTTGTTATCAGCTGTACACCTACACCGAAGATACATTTGAACGAACGTTGTCGTCTCACAAAACCTCACAATGTGGACAATATGATGTAGGAGCAGTCGAGTGAAACTGATTCTTGGACTCGTGTGCCTCAATAGGTATAACGTTCAACCAGTGAAACCAGCCGATAAAAGAGCACATTTACTGCCAGCAATAACTTTTAGCTGATAGTGCTCGTATATTATACATCTACACATCATATGGGTATAGGTATGTCGGCAGGTTCGCTGCACATTCCGAGAGTTTGAATCATATCAGCCTACGCCCGCGTTGTTGGTATAATATGTGCGTATCGAGGTTGTCGAGCATAATTATACAGCCTGCTCCGTTGGTAACACAATCACGAAGACGAAATCATCGGCTAAATAGTAGCAGCGGTTACCTCAAGTATAACAAATTCTATACTTGGGGTTGTACAGGGTAAGTGTTTATTTGAGTACTTATTGATCGCCCTGTATACTTACCCCCTTGATGATGCTAGACCAATAGTCCTTCCCAATTTAGTAAAATAAAGGGGTAGCTGAATTAGTTTTAAGGATATCCATAATAGTAACTGCGTGTGGTATTTGATGGTAGGGTAACGCTGCTACATTGCAAGACAATCTGTACCAAAGTTAAGTATAAAATCAAGTGATGAATAATATACTTAAAAATACACAAAAAAATAAAAATAGCAACCCTAATTTTTTTGTCTCTGTATGAAACCATACACACTACATAAATTGCCTTATAATACCAATATAATTTCAATAGATTTACGATAATTAATACAATCACGTACGTTATTTTGATTATTATCAACAATTGTATTGTCAAATTAAACCAGACGAGTAACCCCGTAGTGGACGAAATATATTGTTTGCTCTCTTCTCTTCCGTTGTCGACGTTACGAAAGAAGAAAAAAAAAAATCCACCACGTACAAGCTGTGCACGGATTGCGTAATTCACCTATTGACAACAATCAAACAATGGTCCCAAAGAATAAAAGCAACGAGCGAATTCGCCAACAACCCGGTCGTCTTGGAGAGGAGACGCGCGACAGATTTCTCGATTCACTGAGCCAATCTGACACGCTAGCCGTTGTAATTGTTGGGCCGTCTTGTTTATCTGCTTCTGCGCGCGACAATCGCATTGTGCGTTCAAAGAATAGAGTTTGTACATAATGTGTATATATTACATGCATGTATTACCCGAAGATACATCTCGACGCGTAATCGCGCCTTTGGATTGTCGTTTGGTGCGCGTTAAATTAAGGGGGCTCCAGCGAGCACTGATACCAACCCAAAAACTATTCGGTTAGTTGGTATCACTGCTGTGAGTATATATCTTTATATACGTGTATATATATATGCGAGCAGGCGAGCACCATCATCTATATATTATATGATGTATCCGTACCTATCGTAAACAAACAGCAGCTTCTGTCACGTACAGAGCGTTTTATTTAGAATTAGTTTTTTTGTGTTATAAAAAATGAAAGAAATCATACATCACTGTAAGAGTCATCAAGACTTGCAGGATGCTGAAATGATTTTGCAACAGCAAAAAAGAAATAAAAAAGTAATTGATGATAACAAACAAAAATTAAGTGTATTAAAAGGTATTATTGATGATAAGATAATTTATAAAATAGTCAAAGAATCGATATCAACAGAAGTATTTGTAGATGCATATAAAAAAGATCCTACAAATGGTATCACCTTATTATTATCTATGAGTGTAAATAATAAAGTAAGAGTTACTTCAAATATTAAAATTATTGACGCAGTTTGTGATAAAATAAAAAATAATTGCAGTTAAAATTTTTCAATGTTCTATTTTATTAAAAAAAAAAAAACAAGTGTAAGTAATCCATAGGAGAACACGATTAAAAAAGAGTTACAAATGACATGAATCCTATGTAAGTACTTGCAGTGTAATTCTGAAGTATTCAAAAGCGCGCGCCTTACAAAAAACAAGATGACATCCCGTCATGACCCTGCTAATTCAATGACTTGATTAATACTTTACGAAATATCTCAAATATTTTCAGGCTTACCTATATTTTTGAAGGTACCATCTGAAAGCTGAGATGTTTTTCTATAAAACAGTTACAGTCCTGATATGTAACTCCTCGATTATTGATAGAAAATACCGATGTTTTCACGTTGCTCCATGAGAGGCTATGTATAATGTACAAACTTTGAGAGCACATATCTCAAAATTCTCCAGGGTTAGAGGGGTAAATAAGGACACCGTTGAAATTAGCGTGTTTTTATCTATCAATTAAGCTACCTGTGACCTCCTAACTCCTCCCACTGGAGCCCCCTTAAGTATACGGCGTTGCGCGCTTTTACGTAAATTATACCGGGAACCATCTTCGTTGCCACTGAACTCCCGTATATACGTGCGTGCCCGCGATCGGTCCTTCAGTTGCGTAAGTAAGTATATCAGAGAAAAGAAGAACGAAAATCCTCATCTTGAAAGGAACATCGAGTCATTTAACTCTCATGTATTTTTTTTATTCATATGCTGGTTAATAATGAATTAAATTAAAATAAACAGTGTTTTTCAATTGTGACATCACTTGTGATATCACTAATCGACCAAACTACAAAATATAGTTACTTGGTAGATTATTATTATTATCTCTTTGGCGATGAACAGCAAAAGAAATATTATTATTATTATTATTATTGTTCTAATGAGCTACTTGTTCTGTGTATATTATACTACTTTAACATTCCAATTAAATTTAATCGTTAAGACGCGTTTTTTCTTTCATCGTTTTGTACTGTTAAAAGTTAAAAAATCCAAAAAGTGGATAAAAAACAGCTGGTCGATCGCATATCATCAGAGAAAATGTTACAAAAGACCGTGTGTCACACCTACTCGTCTGGTATACACTGCAAACCCGGTATACGAATAATCGCACTTCATCCAAATGCAAAAAATGCGGCTTAGAGTTAAAATTGTTGTCTTTTACGGGGGGAAAAAGCAGCGATATAGTTTTAGCGTTTACAATTGCGTTCCCGGAATAAAAACATCGATTTGCCAGTTGATCAACTCTGCCGTAACCCAACACCTTTGTCTTCCGAAAGAACATCAACGTCGCGCAAAAAATCACCGAAGGACTCGATAAATCGCCGTCACCCGCGTTTTTGCCTCGTCGGCAATGTGCGCATAATTGAGAATTAAATCGCGTTACTCATCAAATCCCGTATGTATATGGGTAATAAAATCACGCGTACACAGGGAGCCACGGAGAGGGCAGCGAAGTGAATCAAGGAGAATAAAAAAAACTACGGAGCATTGGGACAAGAGAAAAGGATACCTACGCGTAGGTGTAATATTATATACGGTTGGCGAGAGAGAGAAGCTGAATGGGAGAGGAAAACAGGTGGAAGGAAGACGGAAAGAGCAATGGCGTGTCGTTGGGGCGGCGCGCCGCGTGCCCCAAGCGTATTGATCCCTATCACGAGGATACGTCCGACGCAGCCGGAGAGAAGCTTTTCGAGACGCGAGTCTCTCTCTCTCTCTCTCTCTCTCTCTTGTTCTCGCGGTGAGTGGACCTGCACCATCGGGGTTCACCGAGATCGAAAATTAGCGTGGATGTATACACGAGCGGGTCTGCAAACATCATCCGTTACCAAAGGAGAGTGAAACAAACATTTGCTCTTTTACGTATACCTATACTACTACGGGATCGATCGAAAAAAAAACAAATGCGACAGCTTTTTCTTTATTAATAAAGATTATTTTGGTACTGCGAGTACGAATTTTTTTTTTTTTTTTTTTTTTAATTTTTTGGACATAGAAAAAAAAAAAAATAAGCCCTAATTTGGGATCAACAAAATTAAAAATTTTTTTTTTTTTTTTTGTTTCAAGCCAATGGACAGGGATGATTTTTTGTGGAATCGTCCGTATAAGTATACAAGGCCTGCAGGAGCGACGAGAGAAGACAGAGCTCCTCCGGGCAAATTGACTGCGAAAGAAGGGAAACGTTCGGGTGGTAATGACGGAGGAGGTAACTCCTCCTGCGTGAGAGAAGAGACGAAAGCTCGGAGGAAAAATCATACACGTCCATACTTGTGCAGGTATTTAGATTCTCATGGGGGATATTGGTATGATTTTAATTGAACTTTTGTTCACAAGATATACCAATGCGTGGAAGATGACCCGGGATGTTGTGCACATACGTTTGATGAGCGTGTCGTTATTGAATATTATACATCGACAGTTGAAATTAATAGGCAATTGCAAGCACAGGGAACCGCGTTGAGAGCAATAACGAGCCATAAAATAAAACGCGTTAGCTGACGCGCTGCTTATGTGTATATTAAGGTGTACATGAAACATTCAAGACGACGATGTTGACTCACGATAGGATATACCGGTAAATTTATTCGACAAGCGTCGACTCCGATGATGGTTTATTGTGGTTAATCATTGGAATATACGTTTTAGGTTTTACATGAATATACAAATACAAATTTGGCGGTGAAAAGTTTGTCAAAATCAATGAAGAAAAAAAAAACAAATTACCGTATACAGTTACAGGCTCGTTTAGCAGGAGAGGCGCGGTTGCAGTGATGGCGGAGCCTCACGGAGCGTACTTATAGGTATATACCCGCTCCTCGGTCGTTCACCGACTTTGCGTCTATCTACCCCATGCCACCCCCCCTTCTCTACGTACAGAGAATTCGCGAGCTGTGCAACTATATATATATATCCGGTGGATATATATATATATATATCCACCGGATGAGGTAAAAGTATGTATATACATAGGTAGTGGACACACGGGAGGAGGAACGCGCACATACGGAGAACGAGAGCCTTTCTCCTGCGGGCTCCGTACAAACATATAGGTACTCACCTCCACCACGATATCGTTTTGTCGCCGAGCGTCAGAATTTGTTCTCCAACTTTTTTTCTTCTCTCCACGCCGCAACTCTGTATACTTTTGATCGCCAGTACAAGCTGTGTGTGTATAAATAAGATCGTTACGCGCTGAAAGTGAAAGGGTGCGTACGACGACAACACCCACACAATAATATACGCACTATAGAAATTGTCTTTATTTTATCCAACACACATGTATAAGTAAATAACACGTGTGGTACTGTATGTACTACACATGTGGGTGATTTCGTGGTTTTTCCGTACCATGTGTGTGTGCGTATTTTCCGTTTCCTTGTTTTTACAGGAGGATGGGGGGGGGGGGGGAGCAGTGCAACAACTATGTATCGTAACGCGATAATCATGGCGGATTAGACGACACCACGCCCAACTGCGACCCCTTATAACGTACGTGCGTGTACTGCATAATGTACGTGATACACGAAGATTGGATTCGTTTTGGCTTCGATGGTCTTTGTTGTGGATGCACCGACCACGGTGTCCCTTGTACATGCGATACGATGTGGAGACGATTGAAGAAAATAAATAAGTCGTATGTACGTGCCACCAGTGATTTTTCGCTGCTCCGGCGATATATGTCCTCGATTTTTCAATAGTAAAAAAAAAAAAAAAAAAAATGAAACGCAGGCAACAAAATGAAAACGGAGCCAAAAAAATAGACAGTTTTGAGAGCTTAAATACATATGGATCCCGCAAGCTCGTCAAGCGTGACGTCACGTTTTTTAGAGTATAATATATATATATACATTACACTGTAGTTTCTACGAGAGTGTGACGGATAATATCGTCAAGCGCACGCGCGATTTCACCAATATGTTTGTGATCGTTCGAACGTAATGGGTATATATGTATATATGGTGTGTACGCGCGGGTGTTGGATCTCCAAGAAGAGCTTGCGTCATGGCAAATTACCAAATAATATTATTTTGTGTAAGCTCCGCCGTCGTCGCTGTCAATCGTAGCCGCAGTCGCTGGTACACTGAGTGTACTCTTATATGTTATTTGCGAACGAGTCAACAGGAGGAGGGGCAAAAAAAAAAGAAAAAAAAAAAAAAAAAAAAGATACGCACCGATCGCGGGGGAATAACAAGCTGAGGATAGAGAGAATTAACATACTAGCGTCGCTCGAGTGATTTTATTTTTTTTTTTTTTTTTTTTTTTTTTTTTTTTTTTTTTTTTTTTTTTTTTTCTTTTTTTTTTTTTTTTTTTTCGAGCCGCAAAAATTCTCTGTAAGTATACGAGCGATAAGATAGCGCTACTTTGTTTATCGGCGGCCGAGTTTTCGCGTTAATAATATACGGAGCAAATATTGTGATGTATCCACGCGAGTCGTCGTCTTCACGTGACTGATGATTGCCCTACACTATATACAACGTATCAAGTGATACATACACACACAACCACCTATACATATGTAAGTAGTATAAAGAAGTACTATATAGTTTGCTATTTCATTGTCACCTATGCGCATGTGTAGATATAAATATACGATGACTAAAACTTCTCGAGTGCTTTTCATTTGTTATAGTCGTCGTCGAGAACATGTCAGTCGTTCTAACAAGTTAAATCATTAATTGATTTAAAATATTATCATAATTATTATTAATCGAGTGCACGCGTCGGTGGGGTTTAAAAACATATTGTCTGTGCCTTGAAACCCTACACACAAAATATCAATACGGACGAAATAACGCCACCTCGTTCATTCAAGACAAAGCGTTGGAAATTCAATCACACCATGCGCGGGTGTATTTATATATGTATACGTATAGTTATTGCGTAAACTTAATTTCTTTTGGAAAACACAGAGCGTGAAAAAATCGACGGTAAAAAACAAAGAGGGAAAAAAAAGCTCTACGCGATTCCTCGAAATGTCTAATCAGTCGCTAAAAGCTGCAGCTTTTAGATAGACGTAGGTGTAATGTAATCAGGGCAGACCGACAGCGCACCAGCTCACGCCCCACAATTCGGTCACCCCCCACGTTTGGGCGCACGTGTGCTTCAGCGGCAGTAGGAGGAGCGGATCTCGCTGTTAAAAGGATGCGCTGCCATGGATACTCTCCTCTGTCTCTTTGAGCTTGCAAGCTCTCTCTCTCCATCTTTCTCTCGTACACGCAGCGCCGGTGTAAGGGTACCACACACACAAACCCGACACCGCCGGCTTAGAGATACCGGGGATATACACGTCGTTCCGGTCGATAATATCAAGGAGGGGACCGGTACTGTCTACCTACTTACTCAACGGTTGAGATTACCTATGGGTTTTTCTCGTTTGGTGTGACGATGATTCTCGGATCGAGCTTGCGAGGTCGATTGGGGCTGAAAATGAACTCGGCGGCACGAAAGAGCTTTCAATACGTAAGCTGCACTCGATAGCGCGGAAATCATCTGGTATCAAACGCCCAAAGGATGATTGTAGATGAAAGCTCGACGAAGAAACGACATCCGCCATGTTGGCGGCGTCAACCGACTGGGAGCCAGAATTTTTCGGTCTATGCGTCGTCGACTCTGATGAACAACATTAATGCTTACAGAGAGAGAGAGAGAGAGCTTACCCCTGCGAAAAAAATCAGCTCCAACGGGAGGGGGAGGGGGAGATAAAAAGGATTCAGAGCGGCGCAATTGAAAACCCTAAAGGGGTGTAGTAGGAGAGGGAGGGAACATTTTCCAAGCGCGACGAAACCCGTGCACACGTTCCAGGCATATACCTAAATTTCTTCTCTCTCTCTCTCTCTCTGTCGTCCTTTATACCCTTTTTCCTCGTCTACCCCGGCCTATCTTCGCAAGCTCGATCGATAATGCGCGCAACGCCACGTGAGAAGGTTTCGAGAGAGGGAGAGAAAAGCTCGACAGGGAGGGCCGATACATAGCAAGTTGGGTGCTCTGCTGTACGTCCATAGGTCGAGGCTGATGGCATTACTCGGTGGCTCGTGACCTGATCTGATGGTGTGCGCTATAAATATATAAATCGTTTTTTTTTTTTTAAACTTTTGTACAAGCTTTGGCATTCGGAGTGAGCTTTTACGCAATTGTCAAATTGGGTAAGAAGTTTGTTCGATCGGATACACGGTGTACGGAAAGACCTTGCAAGTTCGAAATGATTGTTTGCCGAGCCACGGTGTTCTGTTCACGATCTCCAGTTGTACATACAGGGATACAAATTTTTTTCGTAGCTTGTAAAAACAACATCGTAGGAAAAAAAAAAAAAAAAAAAAAATACATCTTGAACTGATGAATCTAGAAAAAAAACATTTTTTGTTCAAAACAGACGAGTAGAAACCTCCTCGGGCGCGTATATATATATTATACGTGGACGGGCAGTGTGTGCATATGCAAAGTCATAGCGAAATAATCGATGAAGAAAAGTAACGCAATACCTTGACGAAAGAAAAATGGCGGCAGACTATACACGTTATAATACACACCGAGTTCGCGCTCGATGATGTATACACAACGACAACTGCCTCCTCGATCGGAAGAGTATCTTGGGTTGAGGGAAAAAATTAATGCCAGCCCAAAGGTCGATCGATCCAATGGAAATTAAATCATCAGTCATTTAAGGGGCTCCCAGCCACGCGTTTGCGACGTCGAAGAGGAGCCTGCTTCACGGGAGTAGGTATAGTACAAGTACAGTGTACGCGATGGAAACTCAATTTCGGCAAGCATAGGGAGGGAGGGAGGGCGTGCGCCACCCACGTGTATAGAAGGTGCACGTATAGGGACGAGGAGCGCGTTGCGATGCAGGGGCGAGGTCAGGGGGAGACAGGAGCCGATGGTTGGTCGCTCGGTTACTCCGTCACTGGGTGCTATACATCGAGGGCTATAAAGGGCGAAGCCACGAGATAATAATATCATCACACAGAGAGGGGCCGCGGATTAAATAGACAGCAGCTCGCAATTTCGGACCAAAGAGGTTGGGCTCGTTTTGTGTTTACTCGCTTGGTTTATCTTCACAACTAATCCAACGACAAGTCGGGCGTGTGAGTAGAAAAAAAAAAAAAAAAAAAAAAAAAAAAAAAAAAAAAAAAAAAAAAAAAAAAAAAAAAAAAACTTTTTGACCAATTAAATCAAAAAAAAAACATTTTTTGTTCAAAACAGACGAGTAGAAACCTCCTCGGGCGCGTATATGAGGAGGAACGCGCACATACGGAGAACGAGAGCCTTTCTCCTGCGGGCTCCGTACAAACATATAGGTACTCACCTCCACCACGATATCGTTTTGTCGCCGAGCGTCAGAATTTGTTCTCCAACTTTTTTTCTTCTCTCCACGCCGCAACTCTGTATACTTTTGATCGCCAGTACAAGCTGTGTGTGTATAAATAAGATCGTTACGCGCTGAAAGTGAAAGGGTGCGTACGACGACAACACCCACACAATAATATACGCACTATAGAAATTGTCTTTATTTTATCCAACACACATGTATAAGTAAATAACACGTGTGGTACTGTATGTACTACACATGTGGGTGATTTCGTGGTTTTTCCGTACCATGTGTGTGTGCGTATTTTCCGTTTCCTTGTTTTTACAGGAGGATGGGGGGGGGGGGGNAAAAAAAAAAAAAAAAAAAAAAAAAAAAAAAAAAAAAAAAAAAAAAAAAAAAAACGAAAACGAAAAAGAAAAAAAAAGCTCAGGGGTATGATTCGCCGAGAGAAACCTGCAGGGCGGTCTAGCGCTGTCCGTCCGGATCGATTAACCCGGGGGTGTCGAAGAAGAGGGACAACCAGGGGTAGAAAGACACTACAGAGGGAGAGCCCGAGACAGTCGTTGTTAATGGCCGACCGAGAGAAAGAAAGTCGCGGACGAGGTATACATATATAAGAGAAGGGGTGTGTGCCGCCACTGCTGCCGCATTACCGACTCGGGTATGGTACGTATAGTGGACTCTGTGAGCCCACGGAATGAGGGAAAATGGTGGGAACCGAGGAAACAAAGGGCCGCTCGCACGAGACTGCAGCGCCATGGATGTTATTATTATACCATCCCTGGACCGGAAGACACAGTCGAGCTTTCACCTATACTCGCACACGCGCTACTGGAGCTCCTCACTTTCGCCGGAAAATTGGGCGCTATGGGTTAATAGTAAAAACCCGACGGACAAGACGATGCACGGGCCTGCCTCAATGAGATGTACACACAACAGGCTGGAATGGGTGTGCCGAGCTTGCAAGCTGCTCAAACTGTGGAAATAATAATAATAATAATAACTCCCAGTTACGAACTCAACAATAATGTAAGAGTATTTTTAGGATGATGAAGAAAAAAAAAAAAAAAAAAAAAAAATCAATCGAGACACATCGTTCCGAGTTTTTTTTCCGCGGAGGAGACATAAGAATCAATTAACGTGCCGTTGTCACGAGGGTGTACTTATAAGAGGGAGAAAGTGCCCACTCGCCAGCTAGCCTGACGCGTACTTGTAGACACGCGGCACAATATTGTAGTAGCTATTTGATGAAAAGGCTCTCTGTAATGGCACGTTACGGTGGCACAGCAGAAAAGATGGCCGCGTGTGGCGTACACAAGGGATGAGGAGGAAGAGGAGAAGACCCAGTCGAGCTGCAAGACATTGCAACGCGTTACAGAGTATAGGTAGATATAATAGCGGTAGCAGCATCACGTGTATACTTATAAATATATATATATACGTGTGGTATTTGGCGGTGCTCGTTTCCAGGGGTATAGAGGCGATGCATCTTTCCTCTCGCTCGCTCGACTCGCGAGGTATTCCGTACATACATATACACCCACCCGTGTAGATACGATTATACGCGTACGTATAGTGTAGGGTCGATGTCCCACTGTATATATATTAAACAGTCGATCGCTTGCTTTTTCAAGCAGTGCGGTTGAATGTACTTTTTCATCGGATGCATCGGTTTTAATTTCAATAGTAATGGCTAATTGTTTTTAATTAGCAAAATTTTTTTTTTTTTTTTTTTCTTTTCTCGAGTTTGAGAAAAAATCGTACTGGAAAATTTACCATGTTTATTAACAGAGGAAGACTATTTATGGTGTCCATCAAGCATTGAAGATTTTCGTAAGTATATTTCTGCTTTTTCGCTAAAAAAGTTTTGCTTTTTGCTATAATGGTTGAACTTGAAATAGATTTTTTTTTAACCTGTATCATAACTATTGAACCTTCATTTTATCCATAATCATGACAGAAGTTATCACGGTTAATTTATTAAAAAAAAATTAATTTACGGTTGATTTGAAAGGGTTTTTAGTTCGGACATGTTTGGTAAAAAAAAGGAAAAGAAAAAAGCTACTTATTTGGTGCATGGGAACCAATTATTATTATTTTTTATTTGTAAAAGTTATTGTAATAGTTCTTTTGTCCATATTATGTTACTAATGCTCTGTATTCATCAAAAGCCATTTATCAAGGCCCAAGCAATATCTCAAGTTAAAGTGCAAACGTAAAAGCAAATATTGAAATTTTCCTCATTTCATTCGCCGATATCTCGAGGGGAGGGGGTCATAAACTATCATACGGAAACGTTCCAACAAATCGGTATACCTATTCGAATAATCGAAATTTCGATATCCTTATCTTTAAATTTTCACAAGCATGACAGACATGTACAGGTGTGTGCTTCGTGCAATCATTATTGTACCCCGTATTGGTCACGATCACGTAATATATAATTGGCAATAAAGCCATGCACTCCTTTTTTTTTCCTGAAGTCATAACAGAGTTGTACTTTACGGGCGCGTGATACGTCAAATAATGAACATTAAACAAGTGATGTGTACGTTGTTTTGATAGTCGGATTGATACGCATTACGAGTGTCGTTTGCTAAAAATAATAATAATGAAACTTTGTTACAACGACAGTATCAGTAGTCTATAATAAGAACCGTTGAATAATTCAATTAAACTCATCTGAGTGGTATAGTTGGTTGTTGTTTACAATCGAATTATCCCTCGAGCTATTCAGGGACTACGTATTTTCACATATCTGTAGGATATTTCCGTACGTAGATATGCATATAAATACCACCGATTGTGTTGATACAGGAAATATAGCGCAAAACGATTCCTCTCGATTCGCTAGCGTTGCGCGTGGTTGCGAAATTTACGCGACAAGTGAAAATAATTATAATTACATCGACAATAAAAAATTAATCATGACTCTTGTTGTTGTGAGAATTATAGTGAAGAAACTGTGATTTTTTCCTCACATAAGAAAAAAAAAAAAAAAAAAATTTAGCTCATATTCAAAACCAATCTTTTCCTTAGAGCGATCGTTTCACATCACCGCCCTGTATTTTTTGTTATTGAGGAGGAGAGTAGAAGGGTGGGTGGGTTTGACCAGTTATCAAACAAGTACCACATCATCAAATTTCTTTTGTAAGTTACTCCTGCACACCATTTTTCATTTGTGTCTCTTCACCAGTGATTTTTGCGTTCAACGGAGCTACAATCATCCTTTGTAATAATAAAATGGCACCGCAGCTTTTACAATCCATCACAAGCATCATCGTGACGTAAAACGTTTCTTCTGATGGATAGTAATAATAATNACCTACGGGGATCAATACTATGATTTCATGAAATCCATTATAATGATAGTAATAATAATAATAATAATAATAATAATAATAATAATAATAATAATAATAATAATACCTATAGCTCAAATTGACTCTAACCGCAATGAATAATGGAGCCGACGACGAAAGGAAAACCGAGAGGAAAACTATATCTCGTACACACTCTATGCTGGGACTGATGGCATGATGGCAATAACCTATAACAGAGCCTCGGATTTTTGTCACAGTATTGGTGGCACTGCACAATCCCCTCTCTCTCTCTCTTGTTGTTTCTCTAACTCTGAGGATCTTAGAGAAGTAAGGGTGCCTGTACATGGGCGTCTTAGTGTCTTAAGACTGTAAGCCAAACCTATGGCGGGTGATTCAATTCAAACTGACGTTAACTGAATATTGATATAATTTGTTTTAAACAAGATGATAGGCATCCTGTTCATAACCAAACTATGTTACGTGATTGCATTATAATATTGGAAAGATATTTAGCCACTAAAACTTAAAAAAATTTTGTTAACGCTGAGTCGTTAAAAAGAGAGGTTATGTTGACAAAATTATTGTATTAACACGAATTGTAGAAACTGTTCATTTGATGCCTTAAAAAACGTTCTAACGTTATAATGTAATCAGGTTACATAGTTTTATGATGAATAAAGTGTCTATTTTCTTCTTTAAAACAAATTATATCGGTATTCAGTTAACATCAGTTTGAATGAATCACCCGCCATAGGTGTAGCTTACAGTCTTAAGACATTAAGACGCCCATGTACAGGCACCCTAACAGTGGCGCTGGCGCCAATTCCAAAAGGGAAAAAACCCCAATATAAATACTTATAGAGCCACTTGTTGGAAAAAAAAAAAAGTCAACACTATTGGGACCGTGCAACAATTTGAAAGAGCGCTACCACATGGCGATAGTTGGAGTCACTGGACCGAAGATAATGCATGGAAGTAAATGACAATGTCTCTATAATGATTCAATCTTACAAATCTATCGAGTTAGAAGACGATTATATAAGTAATAATGAAGTTTCCATAATCTAATTCATTGTTTTTTGTCCATACGCTTTGAGTTTATGTGTTTTCAGAAAAATGGATACGGTTATCACAGACAATGGAAAATTCATAATTACTTGTATAAACGTCTTCTAACTCGATAGATTTGTGAGATTAAATTATTAATGAGAAATTGTCACTTACTTCCACGCATCATCTCTGGTCCAGTGATTCCAACTATCGCCAGTGGTGGCGCTCTTTCAAACTGTTGCATACAGGTATGTACAGAAGACAAGCCCATCAGAGAAGAAGGAGAAGCAGCCCAGGAATGTGCTTATGCAGAGCTCCGTCTCGAACTCGGTATATGAGGTACACATATGCATGCATGCATACACGTATCGCGGGTGGAAAGAACGCTACATGTAGTACCGGCTACATACATATATGTATGTATATATCACAGAGGGTCCTTGCTCCTCGCGCGCCCGTCTGATGTTGGCAATCATCGGGCGACGCTAAAACAACCGTCAGAGCTAGCGCGTGCAAAGGCCCTTGTATCATAAGTACTGGCAGAGGTTGTGGGTTTTTCTATATACAAGTACACACATCTTCCTTTCTTGCGGGCCATAAATGCGTAAGTACGTATATATACATGTGTGCAGCGTACAATATTGTACTTTATTCCTATATACCTACTCTTCTTTTTTTTCCCCACCTTTCATTTTACCTTCTGGCAAACTTGGCCTCCACCATGCAAATTGGCCCCGTGCTCCTTTTGTTCCTCAATGCGCGAGCGGGTCAGAGCCTTGTACATACTTTATTTTATAATATCCGCGCTGTCGAGTTGACCCGCGCGATAACTTGTAGTGAGTATATAATTATTATAATAACACTAGTACACGGATATGCGCAAATACGGACCGTTTAACGCGAAATTATACGTTTTAATGTAATAATAACGTTTTGCGAGTGTGCACTAACAACAACACACTCTAGCATCATAACGTAGTAGGTACTTGCTGTAATATTGTACCGAGCGAACTTTTGATGTCTGTATTCATCTCGATTTGTTCATTAGAAGAAAAAAAAACCACAATATTTTAGCAACGGGCGTGATTTCTTCAAAAAGTAGTTTTATCTTCAGGTTGATTCGATACTGTCGCGTGATCGGCAAAGTGGTGTAGTGAAAAAAAAAAAAAAAAACAAATCGTTATGAAAGAGGAAAAAAGACGAAGAAATGGCATAGGCGCCCGTTGTGAGTGTACAGCTCGGTTTCACCTGAACCGAACGGAAAATGGCGACGACGGACGGCAGAAGGAGGTGGTTATCACCCCGCGATGCCCATATATACATACGTACATTCGCGATACACGGGGAGTTGGCGCGCGCGTGTGGAGGAGCAGCGCAGAGAATTGCGAGGGTCCGGAACGCTTCGATTGCCCACGGTGCGCACACACTCGAGTTTCTCTCTCTGGCTCGCGCTGACAACGAGAATCAAGGAGAGAGAGAGAGAGAGAGGGAGAGAAAAGACGGACCTGCAAAGTTCTCTCCTTATCCCCTGCGTCAGCGCGCGCGCACCTTCGTTGGGTGTCCGTTTCGACGGTTAACTTTTTGTTGTACCACTACACATCGTTAATTAATTATAAGTACCGTCAGTACTTATTATACGTTCGTTCCATGATTAACATACAGCTTGAACCGAACACGGATACAATCTCTCGGTACAGCCTAAGATGTGTTTGCTGTTATTTCTATCACGACTATTGAAACAATCGTTTACTATCGACATTGATGGGTAGTGCATTCATTACGGGGAATCCCAATTTCAACAAATGTACAAAAAAAAGAAGCCATAAAAATCAGCATACTGCGACTGACTGAATGACTTAACTTACTGTTTTAGTATTCATGAGTGTTCAAGCAATAGCAAATGTTAATTTGTTCACGTTTGTCTTTGCATTGAACTTAGACGCAGTTTTTTTTTCATCGCCAAACATTAGGCTATCGTGTGGCTTGTTCCGCACTCATTATGGAACGATCGGTACATCCCTGATGACGCGATCTTTTTTTTCTTCTATTTCTTTCCAAGTATAGAGTACCTACCTATCCTCTAATTACCGAATGCGACGAATGAGAGAATCTTGCCTTCATTCACGCGCAGTTTAACGTTATCGGTCAACTGCAAATCACATGACACGAGTTTCTCTCTTCCGTCAAATATTATGTTGTACGTGTGGGTGTACCCGTGCACGCACCCTTGAAAAAAAGAAGCAAAATCACCGCAGCGGCTCGCTCCGCCTGTACATGTATAGTTTTATCATCCGTCGAGGCTTCTCCTCTCGCCATCAGGCGCTAAGCAGATCCCGAAAGGGAAGCTGACTTTCTTCGTCTTTCCTCCCCGCGACCGCCGAGAGAGCGAGCAGCCTCCGCCAAGGCCGCGAGTGTGGCTATTGCGCGTACATATATATACATAATACAAGGTACACCCGCGCCGCGCGAATCTCCCCCTCCTTTTTTTTTTTTTTTTTTTCTTTTTCCCTCTCTTCATGGTTACCTTCCGAGTTTTCTGTCTTGTTGGTAATACGCAGGGATATACCCGCGTTTCATACTTGCACGGCAAATCGATACGTCGCGTCGAGTTGGCTATATTTTAGCCGGACACTTGAGCACTTCGAGAGACGCAGCAGTGTTTCCCGTATCACGACCGCCAATAGGGATCACTTTGAAAAATTCAATTAAATTTTCACCGGAATTGCGTTTCTCGAGGGGTTTCTGATTAACATTACAACTGGTTCATCTTTCAGGGGTCGATTATCCGACATTACAAGAAAGAACCGAAATATGAATACTAGAACCAAATTGGGACGAGTTGTTATAATAACTACTTATGCAAGACTTTGCCTTGCGGGGAAAAAAAAAATGATTTACGTTGGTCACGTGCCACCTGAGCTGTTGCAATCGCACGTACCTGTATACTCGATAATGGGCTTTTTTTGAATATTTATTCTTCGCCTGCACAAGTATACGTAGGTACACTTTAATTTTGCAATTAAAATTTTCTTTTTTTCATTTCACACTCTCAACTCTGGGACTTTTGGTTTCGCTCGGGTGTGCATGCAGTGCAGTCGTTAAGGTGACAACTTCCTTAGCTTTCTATCCTGTCATTTTGGCGGAAGAGCCGCGGAAGCGACGCTGCTTCGAACAGCGACCCCTACGGTGAATGTTATCACTTTTGACGCGCTAAAGACTTTCAACGCTTTCGGTTGTATGAACGAGTTTTCAAATTTCTTGGGGAGAAAAAGTCTTGAAAAAAGTAATGATGTTTGGGGGGAAGAGAAAAAAAAAAAAAATTGAAGGACTTACCCTTGCGCCGAGAAAGCGGGCTTCCAGCAACTCCTGCTTCCTGGGGTCCAGGGTGGCCTGAAACTGCTCCATCTTGACGCCAGCGCCTGCAACAGCCAAACAAAAGCACCGCTTGAAAAGCTGCTACTGCTGTTGCACTTGTCCACATACGTATATATACATATATGTGATCCTCTCCTAAATCCCCCCTCGCGCCTTGTTCCCTTCCTTCGCCACCTCGAGCCCGTCATTTGCTCCTTCTCTCTCTCTCGCTCGATAATTCACTTGGGCGCTCTACTGCTGCGCTGCTGATGCAAAGCAAAGCGCCACTGTGTAATCGACCGATGCTGAAACAGCCGAGGCATTTTCATGTTTTTCGTGTCTACAAGATTCGCGCCACGAGCACTTACTTACCTACCCACCTAACTTTTATTGTTTTCTCTCTCTCTCTCTCTCTGTCGTCCTTTATACCTTTGAATCTCGACGTTTTATTTTATTTTATTTTATTTTTTTTAGATTTTACAAAAATTTTACAAATACTTGAAATTTTTCACGTACGTAAATATCCTTTTTTTTTATTATTGTTCATCAAAGCTACCAATTAATTATTCGTTTTTTTTTTATCTTTCTCCAATTCAAGTTATCAACATTGTTTCGGTTAACAATAACCGTTTAAATCGAAAACCAACCACTGTTCTCTATAAAACTGCGACCACATGGGTACTTTTTGTGCTTTCACCCGTTGCTTTAAGACCAGTTGTCGAGCCAACGTGTACCAGCAAGCAACGAGAGAGAAGGAGACAAGCCATCGCGTACAAATATCGCGTTTATCGAGCGGAAAGCAACAAATATGCGAAACGGACGCCTTTTGGAACTGCTCCAGAAATCGAATCCGTGTATATTATAAATATACCTCGGTATGATAATTAATAGCACCAAAAAGGTGGACCGAAGGATCTTTATGCCAAGTGTTAGCTTTGAGTTTGATTTTTTTAATAAAAGAAACAAACGAAGAAAAAAAAATTGTTGAAAATTTACGGGGTTAAACCCTCCAAAAGGTGGTTGGTAAAGGTATGAAATCACGCGTAGTGGTGCAGTATAATTACACCCACACGGGGGACTAACGAGAGAAGAGGGTGCCAAAGTAAAAGTTTTCGAAAAAAAACGCCACACGCTAGATGACCAAAAATATTTCCTCCGCCGATGACAAAATAACAACGAGATTCTCAAACGGTAAGCAGCTTACCTCGAAAGCCATCAGCCCCACATACGCCCATACATACACATCTCCGCGGACGACACAGTCACGTTATACAGACATAGAGAGCAGAAGACCGCGATCGATTTACCTCTCCGTCAAAATGTACGTGCAGGTACCTAGTTGCACACCACACGCGCCCTATAGAGTCCCCAAAGGGGGAGGACGATATTCGCGGACAGGGAACCCGGTAAAAGTAGGCCGCCACCCTCCCCCCCTTCGACGCACGTACCGTACAATATGTGCCGCGATTTCAATTTTTTTACAGTGGACATGTCGCGATTTAATCCCCGAACGCCGTCTCTCACTGCCGTTAAACAAAAATCAATGAACCCTCGACAAGAGCCTTTTTTCTTAATCACCGAAAACATTGGATGGTGGCCCAGTTATTGCCCCAAAAGAAAACTTTCACGCCACTGCGGCAGTACTAACGATGATTGTACAATAAATATAATACAACATATTATACACGTCCATGATCGATCAGAGCATAAGAAGAAGAAGGGGAAGCACACGAGTTTCAAAGACACGGCATCACGCGAAGCTCAAAATGCATCACCGTCCCCTCTGATTGCTGCTGTTGGTGCAAGCGCACGTATATATATTATAATGTAACATTCAACCCTACTCGTACGGTTACAGGCATCCGTGTGTATATATTTATGTATTCGTGTTTCTTTATTCTCTTCCTCTCCCTTCGGCGGTTCGTCGAGCACCTGGTGCGAGCCAACGAAAAATTCGGCCGTCCCCGTCTCAGGGCCAGTGAAGAAGCTTGGCTGTATAAAACAGGGATTTTCCTGGAAGATTCTCCATTTTTCTCATCTTCCTTCGGCCCGAGCGTGACAATTGTTCTCGCGCGAGTATATAGGTTTTGTCGCTCGTCATCTTTGTGACTTTAACGAGACCGTGTGCGAGACCAGATCGACCAAGGGATGATTATTATGCCCCAATTCTGTGCCCAAATGGCCACTGGAGTCGCGTGTGAAGAGTAGGTATGCGTTATCTAATAGTCGGATTGAAGTTCGAGGGCGTTTTTACTCGACTGAGATACGTGTATAATATTATGTTGGCCGGCCGGTACGTGTATGATACGTGTAAGAAAAAGAAAATGGAGGAAACGGAACTTGACTGGCTTTCGCTCGCCCGCACTTTGCTCCGTGTGTACAGACATGCAACGAACAAGCTGTACTGTGTTTTTCCGACACGTATATACCTGATGCATCGCCTAAACGAGCAGTAAAGCGTAAACGCACGGCACGTTGTTGCGAGGTACACTTTTTTTTTTTTTTTTTTTTTTTTTTTTTTTTTTTTTTTTTTTTT
>NW_019379577.1:1132537-1153330 GCF_000648655.2 Copidosoma floridanum | reverse complement strand
TAAATTTTTTTTTTTTTTTTTTTTTTTTTTTTTTTCAAATTCAAAAATAATATCATTGCCGGGCAAACTTTGGATAAAAAATTGAATTCCAAACTCAACGGAGAAAGAGATTAATCGAATGATGTACATTTCCCAGCCTACTGTTATTTGGTATAAGTACTATCATTGTGAGCAGTCGTAGAAATGACAAGTATGTGTACGTGTATTGCACACATATATACATATAACATGTACAAATACAAACGACAGAAAAAAGAGAGAGACGAGGAGGTGGAGGAGGAGCGATATATCGTGCATGTTCTGTATATAGGTAAGTAAGCCCGCCGAGAGCAAGATGGCTTTTACCTTGAACGCCAACAGCAGCAGGAGAGGCACAACGCACTGCACACGTATACATATATATATATATATATGTATGTATGTAGGCATACATTAGGCGTTGCCTGCTGCTGATGCACATTTTCAAACTTCAACAATTGACCAGCTTCGTGGTTATTACGCATCCAAGGGCAATATATCCGTGCGAGCGCATTTCGTTCTTTTTTTTCCCTCGCAAGTATCATTATGTAGAGGCGTCGAAGAACAGAAGGGAGGAAGAGAGCGTAATGGTATATACATGAGCATCGAATAGAATCGTGGACTTTTATAAATAGATCGGAAATAATGCGACCTCAGAGAATTTTCGTGTGTATGTTATATACACACGGGACTCTCTTTTCTTGAGTGTAAGTACACGCGGTGGATGGACTCTCGACGAGGAGAGACCCCTTTCTTTTTTTATCCTTTCCCCCGGTGAGAGATCTCGAGAGATATAGGTGCTGATGATTTTGCGATGGATAAGCCGGATCGTGGCAATTTTTGTACAATTTTTTTTTTTTTTTTTTTTTTCCCCCTCGTGATACTGCGGTAATGACTAATAGGATGTTTTTCGCAGATACACGATTCATGTCTGTAAATATTTTAAACGGTCTGAAAAATTTCAAGATGACTGTTGCACTTGCGTTGAATGTTATTTATCAATAGTCGATGACGTGAATCTATTAATATTTTTAAATAAATGCATTAAAAAACCTTACTTCTAACAATTGACTGTCTTGATAAGCTTGTTATTTTCTATTTATTGCCCATTTACTCAAACTGTAAAACAATCGTTCAACATTTAACTTTCAATTAAAAATGTCTACAGAAAAAAAATTCAAAGCTTCTAGATTATTAAAAAAAAAAAAAAAAAACATTATCAAGTGAAAATATTTTAAATTAATTATCAAATATGTCTCATTTGTTTCATAATCGTCCATGTACACTGTATGTGCTATTAAAGTGTGATTATCACAAAATGATGACTTCAGAAACTGGACTAGATATTTTTTTCCAGATTGCTTGCGATCATATATCGTTTTATACTAATTTACAAAAGAAACAAGTACACACTTGTCTACACCAAAAAAAATTTTTTAAACTCAACAGAGTACCAGAAGCTTTAATTTTCTCTGCCAGTTGCAACAATTTATCTAGTATGCACAATTGACATAAGGAAAAAAACTCTATCAACTCACCACCACCTGAATTCCAACAATTGTCAGTCATCCCTGTATGCCCATCTGCACTCTTGGCACTTGATTCAACAACACAAAGTGTTTGAGTTTGTTCTCAATAAATCACAAAACACGATTCCCCGTGGCAAAGTCTCTTGGTCGACAGGCACTAACGACCAGTAGACCAGATGTGTCCATCATCTTCCAACGGACAGCAAATCGCACTCCAGGTATCTAAGTATCTAATTTTGGGCAGCAGTATCAATTTTACTGTGGGTACTCGCCCCGCAGTCAAGATTCACTCAGATTCAAACTGAAATCAGAGAAGAAGACACGAAATCCTGATTAAAATCTCTGTGACAAAAAGTCGAATCTTGACGCATGCACTTACAATGGCTGTCTCTCAATCGTAATCACGGTCATTTAAATATGAATGGAAACCCACTGAGCGGCCTTTAGGCAGTCATCGCACGAAAATTTCAAGTTTTTTTAAGGGACAACTACCAAAAGAAAGGGCGGTAAGAAGGAAAAAAGAAAAGAAAAGACAGGGGGAAAAAAGTTGACGCAAATGTACAGCGGAATCAAGTTAAAACGAAGTTGTCGAAAACTCGGCACACTTCGTTCGGCCTGGCAATAATCATGGCTACGTGTGTGTGTACAACTCGAACGGTCGAGCGTACGAGAGTTAACGAAACGACGGTGAGGGTACCTGTTGTGTGTGTGCAGGAAAAACACAGGCGCAGCAGTAGAGTCCCTTGTACCGACCTCCTCTTCCGAAATGCACAATATCTCTCGTCTCCAGGGCTCTCTCTTCCCCAGGTTGCTCCCTAGCTTTCAACCACTCGACCTTTTCGTTACAACTGAAGTGCTGCGCAACTATACACCTATACTAACACTTGGTCTCGCGAAGTGAGAGAAAAAAAAATTAAACGGCGACGCTCTGAATTTTGAGGTTAGGCGACAGTTTGACTTGACTTGACTAGACTAGACGACAAACACGCACACAGGCAGAGTCGATGTGAAACGTTCAATTGAACGAACCCGATTAAGATGATGGAGGAAGATAGTTTAAAGTCGGCGGACAGCTACTTACTAAAATGTTCTCTTTTCAATAGAAAATTGTCCAAGAGCGATAAGATTAATAGTTATTCACTTGAAACGGGGCACGGTTCGAAAACTAAATTTTTTTTTTCTTAAGCGTGCCGTCTCGAGCGGTCGACTAAGTAATCCGCGACACACGTCACCCTCTCTTTCTCTCGCATTTTCTAATTTCTTTACTAAAGAAAAATACCTATACTTACTTATAAGACCGTTCGAATTTCGACGGTTTTTCATTGATCCCTCGAGGACTTTGAGACCGTGACCTTTGACACTTGACTTTAATGAAACGCCTTACCAAAATACCTATATCTTGAAGAGAGAGACACTTTTCATACTTCGCGAAGATGTACCTATCGATAATGAAGTGTAGGTATACGGGCGGTGAAGATTGTGAGGACTCCAATGATGAGGTTTGCGGTGCAGGGGGGAATTGTGAATGAAAGGCAGATTAGAGCGAGTGTTACTAATATTTATGTAAATAGCAGATGCGGTAGCTCTTGTAACGTAACTGAAAGTATATAATGTAGGGGTACCTATATATATGTATATATTTACATGCTTAAGCTTGAAAGTTATATGCTGTATATGTCGGAAAAACGGAAACGGAAGTCGTCGTCACCTCGTCTCGTCACTTTATGTGTCACATGTATATTACTATACAGCACATCCATATACAATGTGCATGTACCTACACTCACACAGAAAAACGTATGCATTTACCTACCCTTAGTAGTTCCTTTATTATTTCAGTCAGAGAGATAGCAAATTATCGAAATTCATTGTCGGTGGCAAGACGAAATATATTTTACACGCATGTTATTACATGACACAAGAATTTTCATATTACCGATGCACACCGATTAATGTGATCCACTTCCGAATTCATTACGAATACAAAATGCTACTTAGAGGCTAGGGCGCGCGCGAGGACAGCACAAGACAGCTGGAAAATTATCTAGTTTCTACGGAAGCCCAAAAATCGACCTCCTACATATTTATACTTTTGAAGGTAGATTTTCGAGTAAAAAACCAATTTTAAACTTGCCGCAAATAGCACAGACAGTGTCAACTTTTTATATTATATTTATAAAATTAGTTGCGGCTGATGTATAATTGATCAAATTGCTCTAGGCCCTAAAGCTCTGATTTAGAATTTTAGGAGCCACTTTTCGTGAAAAAATGACGACCGCTAGATGGCGCTGATTCAAATAATTATTGCTACTTTCAGTAGAGCCATGTAATCAATTATAAACCAACCGCAACTAATTGTATAAATATGAAATATAAAGTTGACTCTGTCTGTGCTATTTGCGGCAAGTGTACAATTTATCTTTTACCTGAAAAGTATAGAGATTCTACTTGTCTGGTTTAATAAAATCGACCATATGGCACTACTTAGTAGTGATTACGATAATTACTACACATAACTTCAGATATGTTACACCGTGATCTCTTTACCAGAATGATAAAATCCAAAGTAAATATATGTATAAAGTTTACATATATATGTATATAACAAATCTCTTTCCCAAGTAACGATGTAACAATAGGTTTGTTCAATTATCCACCTTGGAGCACTCAACCTAATTATAAGCTGTCTGCTTTCCAACTTGTTGTGTGCGCGCTTTCGTGCACTCAATCATAAGTACTTGTTTTTGTGAGCGCTAAGCGCTTCTGCGTTTTTGTGTATCTAAAGATGTCGTGACCGAGCTTCCGTAAGTTTCTAAGTTCTAAGTATACCTACCTGGCATATGTAAAAAAAATACAAAGCCAATAAACTAACTTAAACTTCTAAGTATACTGTATTACCGACCAAGTTTTTTATGTTCCTTTTTTCTTATTTCCTTTTTCATCATTATAGGGAGAAGACAAAAGAGTGAGAACGTGAGAAGAGAGAGAAATAAGGACTTGCAGTATATCGTATATCAAATAAACAAACTTTGGAACAAACGGAAAAGCGTGAACAATTACATCATACGTATTTACATTTATGGATAATTACACGAAAAACCATACGTTGATGGGTGCAATGAAATTTCCGGAGCTTCGTGTTAATTCATATCTTTTAGATTTAACTTCCTACTTTTCGAAAAACTATTTCAACTGAATGCATGAGAAAAACAAAAGTGATTTTAATACATTTTTAACAAGTTTGTTCATTATTATTATTATTATTATTATTATTATTTATGATAGGAAATTAAAAAAAAGTTAATGTAAGTAAGACTGGTCTACGTTAAGTCACTCCTAAAATAATTATTTTTTGTACATTGAATGCATTTTTTATGAAACGTAACAAAAATACGTACAACTCACGAAGCCCGTCAATGTTACAATCAATGCTTCTTATTCAAATATGCAAATGCCGGATGACCTTCAATCTGGAAGGAATGATGTCATGCACCCGATCTCTTAAATTCTGACTTTTACCTGTTCGCTAACATCATCCATTGCTGTATTATGTATTTCCTTATAAAATAAAACAAATCTTCAGTAATATTTATGTGTTTGTATGTACTTACCACAACACGAGACATATAGGGTATAAGGATCACGATATCTATTTCTTCAATAATGATTTTACGATTGGCGTGTAATTCAATAGAAAAATTCTCTACAAAACTAAAAGGATGTTTCAAAGATTCAACGATTTTTTCCTTTTGATTTTATCAATCAAGTTTATTTTTTTAAACAATTTAAGAAATTGTCAGGCATATACGTACTTACAATTTCATTTGTCACACCGCAATCTCACAATCGTATTGTATATATAGTTAATATTTTAGTTAATGTCCCCCAACTAATTACTAAATAACATTTTTATCAAATTTTGTTAAATTTTACGACATTGCATTTCTAAAATTTTTTACACTAATAATTCCATTGATACAACATTAAAATTTATTAACCAACGACGAATATTACGTAAGAAAATGATCTTATTTTTGTACTGATTGGAACTTAGCGGTTATACAGAGGACAGTATAATGGGCGCACGATGTATATAACTTTTTTTTTATATCATCATAATATTATGTGCGATTAAAAACGATCGTTCGTTTTCTTTATTTTGTTTGTTTTTCCAATATATGAACGCGATTTGTTCGAAAAGCAACAGTACATATAAAAAAAGTCATTTTTTACGAAACAGATATTAGGCAAAGTTCCTCCCTAAAGTTTTGAGAACAGAGGATCTTTCTTTATAGACGATTTATATGCACAGTATCAACAATACTTATGTTTGAACGATTTCGGAGTCTTTCATTTCAATTCAACAATGATTCAGGTAAATCTGCAAAAGGTAACGTCTGATAATGGTTAAACAACGTTTTGTTTTTGTTCTCACCGAGTATGATGCAAACACGGACTACCTCTCACTCATTTTTAAATTTCAATGTTTATGTAAAAAAATGATTGAAACTCATTTAAAATAAAATATTTTCCGTGATAAAGTATTCAAAAAAGTTAAGAATAAAGGAAACGTAATCTTACAACATGTACACACCGTATTTGATAAGAAAAAAAAAAAAAATAATAAAAAATAAAAATAAACACTTAAGTAAAGCCAAGTATCACATAATAAATTATTTTCCCTTAGATCAAATCAATATGCACTTTCATGTTTCTTAACGTGTAACTTGAAAAAAAATTACAAACCTCTCATTTTCGTGAAAAAACTACAGAGAAGTTTTTTTTAATGCACGACTGTACATTTCACTGGTGTTTATATTATACAAATCTTTTACAGCATCACACACATTTTTATATTTTAAGTTAATAATTTTGTTTCTTTAATTTATTTTCTACATAAATTACTGTACATTCTACCCTACCCTGATTCTCGCGCCTATTGTAAATAATACTCCTTTCTCTCATTCCATCGTATGCTTCGTTAAATTATTACACAGCTAACGTAATTAAGTAACTAAAAAAAAAAAAAAACGATAGATCTTGGATTTGTGTCATGATTGGTCAGCATTAATACTTATTAGTTACAAGGAATGATTCATTGTAATTTTTACAATTAAAAAAAATATCATGTCCTATAAATCATAATATTTGTAGATCTCACTGTAAGTCGATATAAAAATTCGATTTCGTCTGTACCAATAATCGATTGCAAATGCACATTAGTACAATACAGCACGAAATAAAATTTATTACTCATCTTAATTCAATTTTTCTTAAAAAATAAATGTTTAGACCATGGATAAGAAAGCAAATCAATCTTTTTAGAGTCCAACATTTACCACGTACGTGAATAGCTGTCATATCTTATTTGATATTGTCCGCGTGAGTATAGACTTATGATTTATACAACTGTATGTACATGTTTTTACGTTATATAAACTGCATGTAAAATACATATTTCCTCTTATGGATAAAACTTTTTCTGAAGACATAGTTTTTATCATTATTTGGATCCGTTTCTAAAACACTACTTGAACCTGTATGTACAAAACAAGTGTTACTATGCTCTTTTATCAAAAAGTAGTGCATGCTACAAAATGAGGGTGTTCAAAACTAAACATACGTTGTTTCAATGTCTAAACCCGTAGTCTATTAAAATTGAGTGAAGTATTTCGCGTGACTACGATGCTCTAGTTAGTTTTTTTCTTCTTATCCATTTCATCCTAACATTTACGTAAGTACAAAATAACTAATATCCACAATTTTAAGATGAAAAGTTAGTTTACGAAAAGTTTATGAAAAAGAGTAAAAAAAAAATTTATATATATGTATATTACAGAAAGTAAAAATTGAACTAAAAAAAAAATCATTCTTTGATGGGTTTTTGTTATAGATTGGGTTCAAGCACACTTTTATCACTAATGTTGAGAGTTCATAAAAACTTGTAGATATGTATGTTTACACGATTTTTCATGAAAGCGGCAAATGATGTTCAATTATTTTCGTAGAATTATTTTACAACAGAAAAAAGGAAATTGGAAAACTTCATTTTTTTCTACAACGTAATCGCTCGTTAAAAGTTATCACTTGGCGTATTAGACACTTAAATTACTACTTAAATTCGAGTACACCTATTTGTTCTCACGGCCGGTCAACACTCTGTGTTTTATCCGCGTTCGCGTGAACATTTTGCTGTTGTTGCAAAATGTCCGTTACCATCTGCATCGGTTGACTGTCACACGATTTCGTCGGATCACCCATGCTTGGATCCATGGGTTGAACCGTCGTTAGTGTGCTCCACCAGTTTGAGAAGGCGCCTTTCGCCTGCGATAGCGCTCCTCCTGTTGTGAACAAAATTTCGTAGTCGCGAGACTAATAGCATTTTATTCACGAACAAAAAAAACACGACACACGCTAAAGTTATGCATACAACAAATACAGAAGCACATTTATATCGTTTTGCTTATTAAAAAAAAATGTTTTTAAAAAGCACAAATAGATTAAGTTTTTGATTCTTACCAACTGCTTTTCCTGTGGTAGCTACGGCACGTCCCGTTGATGCCATGGCCTGATTAAATTTTCTTCCACCTTCAGTATTTTGCATTGTACTGAACATAATAAAAATAATAATAATAATAATAATAATAATAATAATAATAATAATAATAATAATAACAGTAACATATCTAACCATTGTATGGAAAAAAGGTAGCAATATAAGAAAGTAAACTTACTGAGATAGTCGCAGTTTCATATCCTGTACAGAAAGCTGACCAGCAAATGGGTGTCCAGGCTCGACACAGTTGATCTCGGCGTTATTCAAATTAGCCCACATCTTGTAATTGTTAGTAGCTTGCCACGCGCTCATAAAAGCTGAGTTGTAGTGGTCAGTTTGACGAGCGTCCTGTTGTAGCGACGTCCTCAACAAGCAGAGCAGATAGACGCGGAACTGCGTGCGGATCCACTCGTCGCCACCTTCCCACCCAACGCCGTCGAAAAAGTTGTCTTTCTTCGGTTCAGACACATGACGAACCACATAGTCGGCGAACCTTAGATCCTCAGTCGTCAGGTGTAGCAGACGACGAAGTTCTGGATCGTTTGCTTCTATTCGCGCACTTTCCACCTCGACCAAGACGTCGATTAATTGTTTCTTTTGTTTGAACAGAACATTAGTCGCTCCTACAACGTAGCCTCTAACGTTAACGTCGCTTAACAAATCTAGATATGGCAGTGACAGATATGGCAGGCACAGATAGCCCTGCAACAAAAAAGAAAAAAAAAAAATCTCATGATTATTACTGTTTTTGTGGACGAGAAGGAAACTCGAGTCTGTAATTAAATATTCATCCTGTACCTTTGTAAAAAGACTAAGAGGCATACCGCAGAGCTCTGGATCTATATTCGCGATTTGAGTCAAGCTACTGGTAACACGAGCTTCGGTAAGCGCGTCACTGCTCATGTCTCTTGGCAAATTGTTATCGGCATCGGCACTGCCCGCATTGTTTATCGCGGTAACACTATGTACTCGGTGCACCGTTTCGTTCGAACCTTTTTGTTCATTACCTGAGAAAACTTCGGAACACTCGTCAGTCGACAGCTCAAAATTGATACTCTTGCCTTCCATCGTTTCGACTGCTTTATTGTCGTTCAGACAGTACGGATTTCCATTAGGTTTCTTGTTATTCGGTGTCGCATCTAATACTATATTTTGTATATTTAATTCTGATGTATTTACTTGACGTGAATTGAAGTCAAAATTGTGCATGAACCCGTCTTCTTCGAAATTTGGTATAGGAGACATTGGTCTTGACGGCCTGAAGCATCGATTTGGATGTAATAAAATTGAATGTCACGACAAAGGGTAAAGTAACAAGAGATCGAAATAAAAAAAAATAAATGTGAATAATGATTCATTTATGGTACCTAATGCAAGCAGCCTGTTGTAATCCAGTTTCGATCATGCCAGGAAACAACGATAGCAATGTGAGTATGGCCGAACACAAAGGCTGCACAGGTGATTGATAAAAAACTACTTTCCTTTCAAGAAGCAAGAGTTTGAACAACAGCAAAGCTTTATGACGGAATTGTAATATAAATTCTCTAGCTGATAAGCCTGTAACAGATTAATTATGTATTTGTATTTCTTTTTTATTTTGACAAGGCACAAAAATAATTACCAATAAAAACTTGTGGTGGCATTTGGCTTTCACCGCTCATGCAGGAGTTCAAGTGTACGTATGTTTCCTCTAGCAAGGATACTTTACTGAAATCTCCTTCATCAAAGTAGGCGTGTGTTATCAGAGCCATTTTTACTTGAATGTGTCCATAAAGAGGCATCTTGCTCAAAACGCATACAGACTTTTGTACTGTTCCCCTTGTTATGTCTGATGTGCGATTCACTAGTTTCTATACACATGGAGACAAAAAAAAAAAATTAAGTCATTATAAGTATACACATATGAACAATGAGTTTTTATATTTTTATTGGAGATGGAGTGTCAAGTGTGAGTCATCAGTGATGCGGAACTTAAGAAGTATCGTTAAAATGTATACAGAATTTTTCGTTTAAACATTAGTTTTTTTTTTTATTTACCTCTACAGGTATTTGTTTGAAACATGAGACTCCATAAACCGTTTGATTAGGATCGTTGAGACTAGGCAAATGAAAATAAACTGTATCTTCGTCGTAATTATGAGATCCATCTGGTAAAGCTAAGGTTGGCAAATACTTCCACCCAATCGGACATTCATTTGGTGCATCAGGGACCAGTGGAGGAAAAGAATACTCCACCTACATCAACAAATGTACTCTCTTAGGTACGCATTGAAAACAAAAGTAATACTACTTCATGTGTACACATACAATCTATAACACTAATAAAAGAACAAAGTAATGTTCAACGACGCAATTAATCAATAAATCTATTTGGTATTGATTAAAAAAAAAAAAAAAATATCTCTAGAAAAAATTGAAATTAATGTTCAATACGAAATTTTTACTATGATCTGCTCAACAATCACGTAAGGCATGAAAATAACATTTTAGCTATCTTTAAAAGTCCTGGATACCTGACACCCTTTCTTATGGTGGAAGCCCACGACGATGACGTGCAAAATCGGCCCACCAGACTCAGCCATTGTATCCAGCTTTGTCCTCCAGCTTCTCTTGCAACTTTTCTCGACTACAGCAATACTTCAGACCCTTTTCCGCCCAAGCGCTCCTCGCTCTTTTTCCTTGCAACAACAAAAGCACCAACACCTCGGGTACAGCGTTCAGCAGTAGTAGCAGACTAAGAGCGCTGCTTCTCCTGGACCTCTCCTCCGCTTCATGGAGGAGAGGAAAATAGAGTTCATGTATATATACGCACACCCACGCGCGCACCGACAATATGTAATTGTTTTGCAGATTCAAGATGTACCGCAGGGGAGAAAATTTAATTATGATGATGATGATGATGCGAATTTACTACTTTACCGCACTCCGGAGACACTCCAGACACAGCCTGGACGCGATAGCAGACGAACTGACATGCGCGCCGCCGAGCGTATAAAGGGACTTTTTAACTCAAAATCAGCCACGCGAGGTGGCGCTGATAGTAAATTAACCGATAATTAAGCTAACTCCGATATTGCAGTTAGCATCTTATGTCAATACTTGAGTTATTTATCTTGTATCGCGTCTGTAACCGCATAAGTTTATTGGTTCCATGCCTAAGTTCCATACAACAACAAAAAACAATACTACGTCACTACACAACAATAATACACGGAACCATATCACAATCAGTAAAACCATTCTGCTATCAGTCACCAGTGCCTGAGCCCTGACGTGCTTCATTAGTGTATTACGTATTCGTAAATCCTACTTATCTTTTTACTATTGAATCGAAAAAAGGAAAGCCACTCTTTGTCAAATTGCCGACATAAAATAAGTCGACGCCCTGACATCTGCAAAAAAAAGGGGGACATGAGCGTAATAGCTTGCGTTTTTTTTCGTCTTCCGCAGTTTGACAAGTTGATCAAAAGACTGATAACGGAGTGTCAATAAAGGAACTTTCATAATAAGTACGGCAAGAGGATGTCGGAGTACGGCAGACTTCTCTCTCACCTCGATGATGTAAGTTGTTGCACACACAACTGTTTATTTACATTCTTCTAAATTATGCTGGGAAAGAGATAAAGAGCTCTGGAAATTAACCTGCTGCTGGTTATTTTTCATATTGGCACTCAGCACTCAGGTGGTTCATACTTTCAGATTGATTTATTTGGCTTCTGTAACATCCGAGGGAACAGTGTCAGTCTTTTTGAAGAAATTACTTCTACTCTCCTTGTTGCATAAATAATTTTTTATCTGCTTTTATTTTCTCCTTTTACTGCTTAACAAGTGATTGAACTGCATGCCTAATCTATCATTGTTTATTTTTAATTTAGACCATATCGACTGAGGAGGATTTGCCAGGTTCGTCCCTTAGTTTCAGCATCGGAGATAATTCTGTGCATGTGAAAGAAAAACCTAAGCCAATGCTCGAGCCACCCAAAGAACCAGATCCACCCCCAGTTGCTCAGAAGAAAGACCAGTGGTGGCTGAAGAAGCCAGCTCCACTAGTAGATAAAGACAGTAATAAAAAAGAGGTGTTAAAAAAGGACAAATCACCAGTGCTGACTTGTAGTGCTACTTCTTCCATGCAAGAATTTTTAGATAAAGAGAAAATGTGCAAGGTATGCGTGTAATTTGATTAATTTTTATATTTTTGACCTTCAGATTTAAGACATATTTCTCACATTCAGAATGCAGAAGAGAAAGACAAACATGATAAATTACAAGATTTACTATCTGCAGTAGCATCCGACAAGTATCATTCGGAATCAGGAAGTGAGTTTTAATGATATTTAATTAAAATAGTAATGATACTTATCTATTTACATAAATATTTTGCACAACACAGATGCCACTGATGATGAAATAGGAAGTATTTTAGAAGAAATGAGTAAGATAGCTGGAGCCATGAGCCCAATAGCAGAAAATATTAAATCTAAGACTATTAACGAAATTTTATCAGATGAACAGTCTGTAGAAGAGCTGATACAAGAAGCTGAGAAATTAGTGCAACAGAATAACAATGAAGTTCTTGAAAAAGTGCTCACAACTACAACTGTTGACATTTCTGACGACGTTTCCTTAGAGGGCTTGACTAAGGTCAAAGAATTCGAAGCAAATATATTTCAAATGATAGATCGGCAGGTGAATGAAAAAATAAGTGAAACACCCGAGAAAAAAACAAGTGCCAATCTTTTCGTTCCAGTAGCAGCCAAAAAATTAGATTCCCCACAGAAAAAATTTGACGACCAAATAGTCGAGGTATCCAGTAATTCTGACGTGGACGAGCCTATAGAAAAACATTCTATTTCAGAAAATATTAACGATGAAAAAAAAGCAAAGGAGGGGAAAGAAAATTTGAAAAAAGAGATCACTGACGTTGACAAAGACTTTTTTGATGACTTGATTAAGAAAACGAAAGAGAGCGTTGAACAGCTGTCTTCCCGCAGTTCGAGTATTGCAGATCAAGAAGATTTTACTAATTTTCTGAAGCTTTTACAAGAGCAAAGTGACAAAGAACCCAAAAGAGAATTGACCAAAACCACGTCGTTAAATTTAATCGTGGATCAATTCGACCCGCTAAAAGAGAGTCCAGAAAAAAAAGAAAATCAAGAAAAGGAACTTAGAACCGATGTTAGGGTTTTATCACTTGATTTAGGTGAATGTATGCGACGAACGCCGAGCAGGAATTCCAGTAGAGCCTCTTCCAAGAGGAACAGCGTGAGTTCCAGAAGTTGTGCCATCGAAGCTAAAAAAGTCGTGAGTGACAATACTGAGCTGTACACGGTCAGTCTCACCCCGAGACTGGAGCTCTTTGCTGATGCCATTCCAAAACTATTGGCCGAAAAATCTAACGAGGAAAAGAGAGAAATGGAAAAATCAAAGAGTGAAAACGAGGCTAGTCCAAAATCGGGCGATAACGAGGACTTTAGTTTTAAGAATCTAAAATCTCTCAAGCAATCGGTGGAACACGGGGAAGTCCTTCAAGAGAAAAAAACTGTCATAAATGTAAGGGATTATCAAGAAAGTGTAGATTTTGATAATTCAGAGGACGCGAATGACTTTAACTCCCTGCGGTTCAACACGACTTACACGGAAACCAAAAAAAGCAGCGATCATCTTAAAACCGAACGAGTTATCAGTGCTCCAGAAAATCGTTATGTAAGGGGCCAAGCCACCATTGGAAAATCCCGAAGTTATGATCAGCTTTCGAAGAATTTGAGTAAAACCGTGGAAACGAAAAAACCAGCGCCTTTTATACCGCAGAGGAAACCTCTCGTACCAAAGCCAAAAGTCCAACCGAAAACTACTATCAAGCCAATACCCAAAACGAGACCAACCACCTCGAAAATGAGAAAGGAACCCTTAAAGCGTAAGTTTTTCTTTCATGGATAAAACATTCTTTTAACTCTTAGTCTATTATTAAGTATATTTTTTATTTTTCAGCTTACCAAACCGATTTTTCCTTTAATGTCAGAGGAAATCAAATAAAGTACGAAGAAACACCGAAAGTCTCTTTTGGTGGGGGAGATTGGAAAGGTCTGAGTGGTGTGGACATGTTGGAGATGCTATACCAAGAAGAGAGAGAGAGATTTTTGCATATGAAATCGGAACTAGATGCCGAAATAGAAACTTACAAGTGCAAACTGAGAGACGTACAGATGTTACACGAACAGGAAATGTTTTCCCTCAAAAAACAAAACATCCTACTCAAAGCGAAATTAGATGAGCTGACGCAGATGAACAAAAAGGCAGTAGAAGCAAAATCGAAATACGATCCGAAAATCATGACCATGCAAAAGGAGTTGGAAAAGCAGGAAAACTTTATAATAGCTTATGAATCGGAAAATAAGAAACTGGTGCTGGAAATAAAACGATTACAAGGCGAATTGAAGTCGGCAGAACAACAGAAGCCGAAAATAATTGTCGCCAATAGTACCAACAAGCAAGAAGTGCAAGAGAAATGGAAAGATTTACAAGAAGAGAACGTTAAGTACAATATCGAAGTGTCGGACTTGAGACAGAAAAACAGCGAACTCTCACTCAAGTGCGAGGACGCGACGCAACAGAACTTGCTTCTACAAGAAGAATTAGAAATGATAAAAGACCAGTTGCGGGCAAAGAACGACTTTATAACTGATAGATTGCAGACAATGACGACGAACGAATTGGAGTTACGAAAGGAAGTAGAGGATCTTAAAGTGGATCTACATTCAAAGACTGAACAGCTAAAGTTAATCAAAGTTGATTACGATAGGTTTCAGCAGAGCGTGGAGCCTTTGGAGAGGGAGCTTGTGGACTTGAGATCAAAGTGTACGCTTTACCAAGAAAAATTACAGGTGAAAAAAATTTTTTTTTTTTTTTTCATTTGTTTTTTCGTCGAACGCGTGAAAAAATTAACATAATTTTTAAATTCACAGGTTGCGAAAAATAATTGCGAACGCGAGAAGCAATTGACGCAAAAGCTAAAGGATCAGGTGATTTTGGACAACAAAAACATCATGGATCTGAACCGACAAGTACGCGAAATGGAGCGCATTCTCAAGCGAAAAAATCCAGACTCTGTATCAGCATTGATTCTCACCGCCAACTCTGAAAATGAAAAGCTCAATGTCGAGAAAGTAAAATTCCTAGAGGACCGAATCGCCTTCTTGGAATGTGAAATAAGGAGTAAAGAGGACGTGGCGCAAGCCAAACTGTTGGACATACAAAAAAAGTTTACAGACATGAAGGACAAGTACTCGACGCAGGTCTTGGAACTGGAGCAAAAGATGAAAACGTCCCCCAGGGATAAGAAAGCATACAGCGAGGCTGGCACGCAAACGATGCATCAAAACTTGGAAAGTAGAAACTCCGAGCCGAATTTGTCCGAAAAATTGAATGGTAACAGGATTGGTCTAAAGTCGCAGAATCTTAAAGAGGACATTCATCTAATTGCCACCATTCGAGGCTTGAAGATTGAACTTACCAACAAGGACAAAATCATTGCAAAAGTGAACAAAGACCTTCAAGAGATGCAAAAGACGAACCGGAAGTTGCAGAAGGAGCGAGAAAAATTGCTAAACGAGCGCAAAACTCTGGAGAAGGCGAACAAAATCATGACATCGTCCGACTCGAAACTTACGAGCTTGAAGATGGTGGAAGGCGATTCGAATTCGAATTTTTACCACAACGGCCCCTTGGCTAATGGAAAGAGATCATCGTCCATGCAGAAGTTGTACGATCAGACGCAAATTTCTGATAATGTCGATACGAATAACAAAGTCAAGAAATTAACGACTGAAAATGAAGTGCTTAAAGAGGAGGTGAGTAGGCTGAATAAAGATTTTATGGCACTGAAAAACAAAAGGTTGCAAGATTTGAATCTACTACAAGAAGAACATGAAAAAGAGATCGATCTTATCGTCAAAGAGTATAATATTAACCTAGGAGACACCAAAGCTCTTAAATTACAGGTACGTTTATATTTTCAGTAAAGATTTCTTAAACATTTATTTTTCCTTACAATTGATAATTTTTCTATCATTGAAGGGTCAAGTCAATTCACAAATGGCCATGATATCTCATTTGAAGCAGCAAATAGAAAAATTGCAAGATTACAAGGAACAAATTATTATTTTGAAAGCAGAAAGAGACCACCTGGAAAGCAAGAACAGACAGCTCAATGACAAAGTACAATATCTCTCGACTCCCGTGAGTAGTTTTTTTTTACCATATAATATAAATTTGAAAATACGTACCGTTTGACAGCGTCTGAAAAATATTCACAATAATAATAAAATCCTACAGAGCTCACAACAGCTGCAACTGCTGCAGGATAAGATATCGATACTCCAGCAGCGACACGAGACTCGTGAGCTCAGTTTACAAAAGCTTGTAAGAGATTTGCTTCGTAGCCGGAGTCAAGGCTGCAGGGACTGTAAGAATACCGTAAGCGTCGGGGATAAAGACGCTCAGAAACTTTGTTACTTCCGCCAGGAGCTCGACAACATTCTTGGTACTCTACAGGATCTCACGAGTCCCTGAAATTGTAACTCTGACGAGGGACACTCGAAGGTACAAATGTTTTAAATAAAGTTTTACCAGTCGCGCGCGGACCGCATTGACAAAGGACTGGGACGTTTTTTTAATGAATTTTTCAAACGCATCGTCTTGACGATTTTTCACGGCTTCTCGTTGCCACTGTCGCGAATCATTCTCTTATAACATTCCAATGTAAGAAAACGTTCGATTGTACATAACGATCGTACGAGCGAACAAGACAAACGCGTGTGTCGATCATATCGATTTATATAAATGTATATTTGTGTAATGATTGTTGCATTGTGATAAAATTTACAAAGCCGTCGCAAATAAGGATCTCGATCTGCGTTAATAGCGCTGAGCATTTCCAAGACTTTTCTTTCTTTCTTTTATTTATTTATTTTTTTTTTTTACTACTTATTGTAAATAGCTTTTAAATCTAATATATATTCTTGTACAGGGAGCCGGAAGTTTTTTTTATCTTAAACTATATGATTGTGTATTAAATTTAATATGCAAAAAATAATTGTTGATATAGAAAGTGAAAATAATAGGCCAAAGAAATTTTTTTTTTTTTTTTGCAGAAAGGTTAAGGTTTAATTAATCAATTGTTAAACGTTAAAGTCAGGGTCAGTAAAATTTCATAAAATTTCTGATTCCCGGTTGACGTGAAACATCTCGTTTGTAACCTTTTTATAAGCAATTTTTCTTTGATCTTTTCTTTTCTAAGCCGTTAATTGAGATTTTTTCATCGAGTCTTTTAACTAGCTAAGCCTGTAGGCTACACTTGATAATAATTATTTTTTAGTAATTTTGTTAGACTGAGATCGTAAATATTTTACTTATGTGTAGTTTCCAAATGACCATTAAAAGTATTTCATTTATGTAAAAAAATAAGTTAAATTGATGTTAGTTTTTTTTCCAATCTATGAGGAAAAAAAATTTGTAGTTAGTATTCATTTTTTAAATTAAAACCCAATTGATTAAAAAAAATACAGCTTGTCTCCCCCAATATTTTGATGTAAAATTTTCGTAAACTCTTGCCAAAAGTACTTTATTCTTCCATTCCAAAAGAGATTCTGATAAACAAAAGACAATTTTTTTTTTTTTTACCGAAAAAAGCTAGTATTAAGCTTACTCAACAATCTCTCACTTTTGTAAAATTATATTTATAGATTTCCATTATTTCGTAAGATTGTATTAATTAGCTGATTAGTTGTATCAGTCTGATTGACTTATGTACACGCGTTAAGCCGTAGATCTAAATTTTTGTTTGATAATCAAAGCACGGTAATTTTACAAACAAAGCTAATGTAGCCTGAATTATCGAGCTGCTCTACATGCGATTCGAGAATGAGTAAAAAAAAAAAAAAAAAAAACAACTCGAATCACTGCCAAAACAAACAAAAACGTGCTCTCTTTCCTTCCAAAGATAAAAATCGTACGAATAAATAATATAAACATATATTTTTTTTCTAATAGAAAAACTTGAAACTCAAAATTTCGCTTGTACATACAATAAAATGCTGTTTGTTTGTCGACTTGAGCGAGATGACGAGTCGAAAGAAGTTTAGTTTTATAAGTAATTACTAGTAGAAAAAGTAATCGATCAACGAAGTATTAATCGTAAATTGTTCTAGTTTTACGTGTAGCTCTTTTCCTGTTATTAATAGCAAGTACAAATCTTTTTGTCGGATGAACATTATTATTACTATTATTACTAGTTTGTTAGTAAATAATGAAATGGGTCAATTTGTACCTGTAACTTATTCAAATCACACAATGCAAAATTCAAATGTTGAAAAAATGTAGTAAACGTTAATGGCGCATCCATCGAGCACGTCGCACAAAAAGTAAAATTTTTTGTAAGCGTTAAGCTTTAAGCCACTCGGCTCTCGATATTTATTATACATTTAAAAATTAATGATAATTTTAATAAAAACTGTACCTTTTTTTTGAATCAGCCGTTGTCTCTTTTGCAGTCCTTCATTGCCATTGTTAATTTTTAATTATAGACATACATGTTAATAAACTTCAAGGAGCAAGGTTGGAATTACATCCAAACAAAACTTTATTCAAGGTAAAAAGGAATGTTACAGAATTGCATAAAAAAATAGTTGGAAATTCATTGGTAAAATACATAAATATATATATATATATACATATAAGGGTAAAAAGTACCTAATAACTGCGGGTTCTCAAATAAATACGAAGTTTATTATTTTCAATAATATAAATCGTACAAAGTTTTTTTTTTTTTTAATTCCAGCAAGGTGTATTATTTAGCAATAAACAAAGAAAATTGCAATTGATGAGTCTAAATATATTGAAAATTAAATTTAAAAAATGCAATTTTGCGTATACTTGTAGTGTTTATCTTAAAACTTTATTTTCCAAAGTTACTTTGCAAACGGAAAAATTGGTAAGAGAGGTACATGAAAAAAAAGCAACAATCTTAACTTTCAAACAGAATAAACGGAGATGAAAGAAATTTTTAGACACGGTTGTGCAGCTTTTCTCACATAAATTACTTAAAAAATTAACATTTACTATTTGTTGTTTTGAATTTTCCTCATTTTTATGCAACCCACACCCTTCGTGTATAAATAATGCATCTGCAGTATACGAGTCCCGGTAAACAGAGGCCGTTCGGTAGTTGGTAACAATCCGCAGTATCAGGTGCCGCATAGTTTCTTTTACATGCAATTTTTTTTTTTTTTTCTATGAAAATCAAAAGTTTTCGTTATTTTTTATTCACATGTATAGTCACGTACTAATTTTACCTCGCAGTAATTATGTTATTAACCCCTATACATATATTTTTTTTGCCGATCCCTGCACAAACTTATTTCGTAAAGTAATATCCTGCGACCCTTACACATATCGACGGTTGGGTAAAAGACAGAGCCAACTCAGATACTTGGTGAAAAAGGAGCCAACTCGAAATTTGGGTTAAAAAAGGAGCCAACTCAGGTTCGGGTTGAAGAAGCAGCCAACTCGGGAGTAATTTTTTTTCATCAAGTTTTGTCGTGGTAGCACTGAAATTCACAATATAGGTATACCTATATAAACGAACAAAGATTTTCCATTAATCCAATGGTTCAGAAAAATAATTTATATTACTGTAATAGAGTGTACTACACTTATTAAATTATGTACTTTACAAGTCTGCTGCGATTAGATGTAATTCTATGATCAGACTGTGGAAGTAAATCATTTTAAATGTTCTTCAAAAAATTTTTAAATACTTTTTTATTTTCAAACGTCATGTTAAATAAAAAAAATTTGTGTTAACTATACAAATGTTTTTTTTTTGTGAACTGTAGCATGAACAGTTATTGTAATCTTTAATTGTTCTCTACTATTAATACACTAAATGTATGTCAATGCGGCGCGCTACTTCATAATATTTTCATAAAAACTGTGATATTCTTGTGGGATGACACCACTCTGGCACATATCTCTAAGATCTTTTTTTTAAATTATTTAATTGAATTTTTGTATTGTATGCTTTGTTTAGTGCATGATTTACAAGTGTGTGAATTCAGAGACGTAGTTTGGAATCGTCCATCAAAATCGTATGTAAAGTAAATTGTAGAATCTGGAGTAATTTTAATTTCTCTTACTTGCAATACTTTTGTTTACGTACGTTTGTTTTAGATGTTTAGCACGATATGATTTGAACAATTTTGAAAATAAAATAAAGGATGACCATGGTATTATTAAATCAGATTTGAGGGGCAAACATAAGAACAGATAAAAAAAATAACGTATAAAAAGCACATAATTTAATAAGTGTAGTACACTCTATTACAATAACATAAATTATTTTTCTGAACCATTGGATTAATGGAAAATCTTTGTTCGTTTATATAGGTATACCGAACGAACGAACGAGTTGGCTGCTTCTTCAACCCGAACCTGAGTTGGCTCCTTTTTCACCAAGTATCTGAGTTGGCTCTGTCTTTTACCCAATCGTCGATATACATTACCTATGTCTAATCCTACGTATAATATATACTCACTCACGTTATTCCCCCTACAGAAATGTAAAAACATTTATACTAATGTGTGTAACTTGGGCTAGTAATTAGCCACTGTAAGGTAACTAACTCTTTTCTTTTT
>NW_019379577.1:1114409-1125625 GCF_000648655.2 Copidosoma floridanum | reverse complement strand
TTTTTTTTTTTTTTTTTTTTTTTTTTTTTTTTTTTTTTTTTTTTTTTTTTTTTTTTCATGTACTCTTCATGAAATATATTTTGAATATTGTTAATATATAATTTTTTCGAATAATTTTCGAATTATCATCGTCACTTGGGCGATGGACACTGCCAATAAATAAAATAGGTCAAGTTCTGAGAGTAATTACAACACGAAATTATAAATTTTAAAATTAAATGATAATATTTTACAGCTTATCAACTGATCAAGTAATTTCATTACTTGAATGTTAATGTTTAAAATCTATATACACATCGTGTTACAATTTCACACAATGATATTCGATGCTGTTAATACGAATAAAATTGCTTCTTTGCAATTTATAAATTTTTTTGTAAGTAAACACTTGCTCAATAAACTTGATACATTTCACTGGTATACAATCTCAAGTGAAAAATTCGATCGTAAATATAGAATATTTAGTAAATAATCGTAGATCGAGTGTCACTTTTCGATCCAAGAACAATTTACCTACTAACATTAAAAAAAGACTTTTTTCAAAAACTTGTATCACGTATGTAAGTTTATAAAATTACTATAATGAAATTTCGAATAATTTTGAGTACCAGCCCAATCGAAAAACGGTAAATTCCAGGCTTACAGCCAAGAAAAATCATAAAAATCACCAACAAATCATAATAAAAATTTAATTTTATCAATTTTCGCGTAAAAAATCAAATAACTTTCCCGAAATGGAAATTTTTTTTCTTCACTGGGACGTATAAAGCTTTCGGTTAAAAGGAGAAAGAACAAGTTTCTCATTATTCATAAATAATACCACCGGTTTCTTGGAAAAACGTAAAAGTTCAAAAATATAAAGCTCTTCACGACAGATTTCGATCCAATCAATGGACGTATATCATTTGGCTTGTCAAAAAAAATACAGTTCTATATTTTATATATATATATATATATATATATATATATATATGTGTGTGTGTGTGTGTGTGTGTGTGTGTGTGTGTGTGTGTATGTATTGGGCTTGGTTAGCGAATGCGAGTAAACGTGTACGCGCTCCTCCTTGCAAGATGAATTTTTGCGTGCTATTATTAAATAGTTGCAACGTAAATGTATTGCGAAAATAGGTCGAAAAATTAGATAGTTCAAGTGGCAGAAAATAAGTGTTAAAAAAAAGAAAAGCCTTACTTAAAGTAAGAAATAAATTGTGAAACAAAGCAAAAGTTTTTAATTATTATTAATAAACCCAGTTATTAATAACATTTTTGATTTAAAATGTTTTACCAACGTCCAATCGAGAACTCAGTTGATCTAATGCTATTTAAAACAAGGTCAGAATATTAGTTGCAAAGACTCGAGGAAGTAAAGTGGCATACCCTGAGTTAGGTTTAGTAGATTTATTACCTTTAATTATCATTTGTGAATTTCGTAAAAAAGCCCTAATTAATATATATTTCCAATTTAAGCATAGATTGCCGAGAAAAATAGTAAACAAGTCAAAGTGAAAGTTTAAAAATTCAGTTGAGACCTCACGAGAGCCGTTAATTTTACGACCAGAAGTGCACGTTTTCTTGGCGAATTTACGTTCAACGTATTTATGCTTTTACGAAAACTAAATTTTGAAGATTTCAAATGATAAAAGTTAGATTTGTGTTAACTATTATTCTTATAAAAAGAACGATTGACATCGGAAAGCAACGAATAGAGAATAAAATAGAAAATTCAAAGTACACGATAAGCGTTTAAAAAGCATAAAAAAATTTCAAGTATTCAGATAGGTATGAAAAAATTATACGTCAATATAAATGCAATGGCAAGAATTAGATGTGGAAGTATAAAATCAGAAAATAAATACTGGTTGAATCAAACTGATAACCTATTAGTCAGCGAAGGAGGCATTAGCGAGGTAGTAAAAGACTTGAGAACGAATGTAAAAAGTTATTCAGAGAAGCACTAAGGCGGTTTGATGAGAGTGGGTGAAG
Source organism: Copidosoma floridanum (assembly GCF_000648655.2). The sequence goes on along the minus strand of NW_019379577.1, from coordinate 1,123,643 downwards.
GAAATAATCTTTTTTTTTTTTTTTTTTTTGTACAAACCAAGTCCTTATCTGGGCCAATAGGCTGATAAAAAAAAAAAAAAAAAAAAAAAAAAAAAAAAAAAAAAAAAAAAAAAAAGCACACGGGGAGAAATCATCACCACCTTCATCATCACAGCGATACACGTTACCATATCAAAAAATCTTTTAAACCACAGATCGGCTCAGACGGCGATCCTCCAAGTACTTAAAACAGGCAGGCACCGCAACCTACTCGTGTCCAATCTTGTCCTTGTGCACGCGCTCGATGTGCCTGGCCACGTGCATCTTCTGCTTGGCTCGATAAACGCAGTGCGGACAATGAAACTGGGGCTCCTTGCCGCACTCCCACTTCCGGTGATTCCTCAGGCTGCTCTTCAGCTTGTAGGTGCGGTTGCAGTCCTGGCAGGGAAACTCCTTGCTCTCGTTGCCGCTGCTACCGCCCCCACCGCCCCCGCCCGTGCTTCCTGACTCCTTGTCCGAGCCGACGAGGCTGCCGGTGCTCGACGAGCGCCAGATGATCGACGGCACGTACCAGGAGTGCCACGACGAGGCCGAGCGCCGGAGATCGGCTAGGCTTAGGTTTTGCGCTGCAACAGCCAGACAAGACACGGGGTTTACCGGTTATTACATTTTTCGCACACACGCGCTTCTCTCTCTCTCACGCTATGTACCAGGGCTTTTTTTTTCTCTATCATTTGAGTACGGTTAAGCATTTTTTTTTTTTTTTTTTTCTGTTTGGTTGCTGGTGTGACAAAATTTTCTTTTTACAATGCGGAAAAATAAGTTTAGTTCGCGTTGGTGTGCAGGGTCCAGACTTTTTTAAATACTTTGCGTTGAAATTTCTTGTTATGCTAAAATAATTTTTTTCCTCTTTTTAATGACTATCAATGTAACAGTTATTAATAAAATCTTCTTGAGCGAAAATAATCCATTGATACTTTAAAAGAAGAAAAAAATGAAAATTTTTCAAGCACCGAGTTATATTAGTAATGAACGCATTCGTATCCATACAAAGTCTTGGACGCTGCAAATAGTTTTATTGCACTGCCCACGAGAAAAAAAAAAAAAAAAATTATAAAAACTACTGATCTAGCACTGTAAGTTGATGGTTATCCACGTGAAAAAATGCTGCTCATTTATAGCGCTAAAACAATAATTTTTATACTTTTTTAAAATAATGATACGTTATACATCTACAAATTCTTCCGATTGCACAAAAAGCAAATTTTTACATTTTATGTTTAAAGCAGTTCCTCAACCGATGCGTTTTGAGAACCCACCTGTTTTTTCATACTGAAATTCATACAAAGATTAGAGAGAATAAATTTGTAAAATGGAGTTGAAGCGTTAAAAATTATGTGTTGCTGAGTTCACGTAAGATTTTCAAGTCATAGGTACCAAAAAAACAACAACGTGTACAAGGTGTGTCGTAGAAAGAAAAATTATGATACTAACTCGTTACTCCAGAGATGCAGAACTCGTAAGCTGAAAATTACAATCAATACACAAGTAAATGAATGATATTATTGAAGGATAATTTTTAGGGTTGCATTTTGTTTGTATTTATTTAGAAAAATGATATAAAAAATTTTTTTTTCCATGTAAAGTAAGTGCTGTTCGATGTGTGCCATGACATTTATCTTTTCCAAAAATATAAATTAATAAATTTTCTTGCCAGATTGTAGTTTTTTAAAATTTACGTTTCCCACCTGCAAAATATAAAAAAACTTTAGTATATTTATAAATGAAATTTAAAAAATTAACATTTTAAATGAATATACATCAATTGTTGGAATAAATGAAGGCTGAGCAGTTAATTTATTGACTCATGAAAAGGATAGGGTGGTGATAAAAACAGACATCATTAACTTTTGGCATTATTTAATTTACAAATCCTACGTGTACAAGTGAGTAAAAAAATACTTACGCAGTAAACATTTTATTTATTCATTTACCATCAGTATCAAAAAATATTTAATTAAATGATTACAAGTATATGTTTGTAAAATCGCTACTCAAACAAGTTTACAGTGACAAATTAAAGTAAAACTAAACATCTGAATAAAATTTTGCATTGGATGACATACGTATGTAGGAATGTATGAAACATAAATATCATTAATAAAGAACATCTCAAATTTGCAAGATAAGGCACATGGTTTTTAAAATTCATCGTTTTAAAAACGTAAGTATCTTGCACGTTTTTAATATTTATTATCATTGTAAAAAAATTGGTCCCTTGATATGTGGGATAATCATCGCTCTTACAACTAGAAAAATGACGTATCACTATAAGGTACATTAAAATCTAGCAATACTATTCATTTTCTAATCCTAGTAAGTTACAATTGATTAATTACTAGATTTTTTCGTTTGAAAAATTGAGTAATTTGAGGACAGGAGAGGAATGCTCTTTTTCAAAAGTAACGATTACAATCTAGGAAGGACATTATTTCAAAATCATTTTTGGCAAAAAACGTTAAAATATAACTGTAAAAAGAATCAGTATAAAAAAAAACGACTAAACGATTCCCTTTCAAATTTGTATAAAAATACAAATGTATCAACAGTCTCAAGTCTTAAGAGTTCACCTCAATATTTGAGTAGAAAAAAATACCCATGTTAGAGGCTATTATTATAAAAAATATTTTTCTTAAGTTATTTATCGATCGAAACGTTTGTTTGTCGATGCATCAGCATTTTTAAAATGCAGTCTGTGTATCGAATCATTTATGGCTTAACGATTCATCTTATTGTAAGTATCGTGACAAACGCAACTACATCCATGAAAAACTTAAAAAGCCAGTATGGTAAATAAAAATTCTTAAAGAAAATTAGAATCGTTATTTACAGGTGATTCGCAATAAATACCGCATAAAAACCCATACATTGAGAAAAAGTAATCCACCAAATGAAGAGAAAATTTACAATTAAAAAAAAAGAAAGTAATAATAATAAGGGGTAAAGTAAAAAAAAAAAAAAAAAAAATGGCAAGTAGAAAAATTAATCGTCGCTGGTCTCGTGCTTGTAATGATGTCTCTTCAAGTGAACCGTGAGATTACCCCTTTGTCTCGCCTTGTACTCACAGTACGGGCACTGAAAGGAGGGCGGCTTATTACCACATTCCAGTGATTCGTGTCTCCTCATGGTGCTCTTCCACCTGTACCCCTTGCCGCAAAATTTGCAATAAAATTCCGTTTGCTGCTTCAAGTGGTTGTGCTTGACCAACTTCTTGTTGTTGTTGTTGTTGTTATTGTTATTGATATGTGTCGTCGTTGGGGACTGCTGATCTTGCTCCTTGGGCTGCAGCTGGTCCTGGACGATCATCATGAGATCCTTGGGTGAGACTTGATTGTTGCGAGATACGAGGCCCAACGAAGCGGCGAACACCAGACTGTCCAACGAGTTTTCGCTGTTGAGCAACTCGGAGGAGAAATTCTCCGGACGCTGCTGCTGCTGGTTGTCGCTCTCGCTGGTATCGTGGTCGCTTGGGACGCTGCGGCTGAGGGCGCGTCTGTTGTTGTTGCTGTTCTTTGACTTCTTGCGATTGCGCCGCAGTAGAGATATCATGCTCAATCGGCTTGTACGACCACCTAGAATTTAAGTGATTATTTCCAGTGTCAGTTATTATACTTGGAGGTTTTTTTTTTTTTTTTTTTTTTGATGGATTAAATTTAACGATGATTGATATTTTTTGCGAAATAATATCAAAAATTGATTTGATCAACTTGGAACGGCAACGCATCTTTTTCGCTACGCTAAAAGTTGAAAAATCATATTTTTAACTACTCTTTGGAGTAATAAAAGGACACATAAATCGATTCAAGTTTTTCTCTCTGTAATTTAAAATCAGTGGCAATACAATTTTATAAGCACCTTTTTTAAAACGAAATAATGAAAATAATATTTAATTAATAGAGGGAAATAAGACAAATAAATGCCATATCACTCCACTCATGCAGGAGCAACGAATTTCGAAAGGTTGTCTTACGGCTCAACTCATACTGACCCACATCTACATTTACCAATACACATTAAAAAATACTAATTATCAGTCGGTTATCCGCTGAATCAACTATTACTTACTTAAAATATAAAACTTTAAGTAATTATCTGTAGGTGTTATAATATCGTTGTTAGTAAAAATAAAATTAGGTATGAAATATCGACTGCGAAAAACTAAATGATGAATGAAACAGGAAATGGAATTAGAGTAATAATTTAAAATATAATGAAGAAAAAAATGAAAATTTTTCAAGCACCGAGTTATATTAGTAATGAACGCATTCGTATCCATACAAAGTCTTGGACGCTGCAAATAGTTTTATTGCACTGCCCACGAGAAAAAAAAAAAAAAAANAAACAGCTCCTAACCTCGCTCTCTTGCAACTTTAAACTGTATACATGTATATTATGTTGCAATGCACGCACAGTGTGTCACACACGCACCCCAGCGCTTTTCATTTCGCACTGATTCGGTAAGAGAGAGAGCTTGCTGGCTAGCTGAATTGCTTTCCTCTTTCTTTTCGGCACTCTTGCTCTTTCCCCACCGAAAACACACGTAAGTATCGCGCTATTTCTCACGTAGTATACGCGCGGAACAACCGTTATTATATATATATATAAGTATTATACACTATAAAATATAACATATAAATATAAAAAATAACATAAAGATCCCTTGTCAAATTTTGTTCTTCTAAAGTCATCATTGACTGTGGAAATATGTTGAAATATCTATGATAAACTCCTAATGCTTTTTCTCATCAGCAACTAATGAAATGTTGTTTTAGTTAGGTGTCAATGAAATCTAAATTGAAACCCTAGGGACTGAAAACGATTTTTTGTCATTTGAAGCTTCCGTTTAAAAGTTACAGAGGTTTCAAGTTGGGGAACGGAAATCGAAGGATATATGAACGATTCCACAGAAAACAACTGAAATCCTTTACATAGCTTTAAGAATACGAAAAATTACGATACATGAATTAAATGATACACTTTTATTACCTTTAAAAATCCTTATTTGTTCTCAAATATCTGAATGGAAAATAATAAATTATCCCATTCTATAGTTTAAGAAAAATTTAATTTATTTTCAGGATTGGCTTGAAAAACCTTAAAAATCTCTTTAAAAAAGCGGTTACTTATGGAGACATATAAAAAATAAAAATCTTTGCCTCCAAAAATTGTTGCCAATTTTGGAAGGCCCTACCTCAAGTTTTTTCACGGAATTTATCATCTATTCTAAAGCGTGTGTTACGTTAATTGCGATAGACTATAACTTTCGAACAAAAAATTGAAGGCAAGTACTTTTTTTTAATGTTCAGGGTTTTTTTTAAAGATTTTATTTATAACTAGGTAAAACATCATAATATTTTTTGCAGCCAAAGTACAATTAGGCCTATTTCTATTGTTACTCATGTCTGTGAAACAAAAAAACAAAAGGGAATAAGACTCTGGCACCTTTCGTGTTTCAGTATAAGAAAATATATTTTAATTAACGACTCCAAAAAATTAATCAAAAAGCAACTCATTTTGTTTTGTGAATTCCAATTTGTTGGGGTTGATTAAGTTGCCGAGAGAAATTATTATATAATTTTGTGCATAAACTTTATATTACATTGATTTAAAAACAGAACTAGTTTTGAAAAAAATAAACATGATCCAATGTCCTAGAACAAGTCATTGTTTGATAAGTTGTTTAATACGTGGCTATTTAATATAATTACGTTATCTCCTGAACATCAGATTATACAATCATTTTTTACACAACTGTTTGAGATTTTTCGGGGTAAAGAGCCTCTTTAAGCAACTTTTTTTTAATCTTAGAGGACAGGTTTAATAAAAATACAAACGAAAAATTTAAAAAATTTCGCCACAACAGCAACACGTCGTCGTCGACCATTTTCCCACTTTTTATTTATTGTTCTCCACAATAATCTCAAGAAATGACACAATAATTTACAAAAAAAAAAAAAAAAATTAGTAATAAATCTCATCCTGTCTACTTTCGGTACTCAGCCGTTTCGTTTATTCGCTCAAGCTACCACATTATATACCTACCTAATGGTATACGAAAAGAAAAAAAATTTTTTTTTCCACGTACAAAATCATAAAGCTCGGCCGTGGCGAAACTTCTCTCTTTCTCCCGGATCTTCTGAAAAACTGCGCAGTGTATATATAACAGTATTGGAGATCGCAAGGCTGTTTAGGCGTAGGAGTAGGGGAGCACCATGGCGACATATACCTATACATCGCTTCTCTCAAATATAAGCATAGCAGTATACAGTTGTGGAGTATTAGTACAGTTTTTCCCCTCCTCTCGATGCGAGAGAGATTAGAGCGCGCAGCTTGCAGACATGGCCTGTATTATTTTGTATATGTCTATATATGTACACACATACATGGAGACTCCGTATAAGCAAAAGCGGCACCTGCTCTTTGTCTGCTGCTGCGTGGCCCCGTGTTCTTTTGTCGCTTTTTTCTTCGACAAACGTGTTCCATTTTATGAATTTCGCCACCATGTGCCGACTGCAAGTTTCGTGCTTTCTTTGGTCATTATCGTTGTTTGTCCGCACACTTTAATTGACAAACTTTACGAGCATTGTTATCGACAGAGAGACAGTAAATACAGAAATTGCTAAAAAAAAAAATGTAGGAGACAATGTATTTTTAAACGACTGATTGGTCAATCTTGAAGTTCCTACAACACTTAAAACTGCGTTAAGTTGCAATTTATAAAATAAGATTCGTTATGCAATGAATCAGGCGCAATCAGAATACAGCAAATATTGAAATGAGCAAAAAAAACTTTCAAATTAAATAACTATTAACGCGCAATGGCTTTGCAAATCGCAAATTTTCATCAAATTAAAAACCACTCAAGCACATCGCAGGTAAATGACACCGACAACAATAGGATAACAATGTATTTATAAAAAAAAAAAACGGTGAAAAGAAAAAGTAAATGACCGGCAGATTATGCAGGGGATGTGTAGGTATAAATTCGAATAACGAAAGTTAAAACGTTTTTTTTTTTGTAATACCGAGCTTTAAATATTAACGATTACCACATCAGTCACGAACCAATTCACTCCTATCATGTTTGTTTCGTAACCACGTTGCTTTTCAAGCACAGCTTGGAATCTTTGGTTCTTTTTTTTTTTTTTTTTTTTTGTTTTTTTACTCGATACAAGTATTACAAAGGAGCTTGAACGATACCTTGCGACAGAACGAATTGATGTGACATGGTGTTGCTTTCCCGCAATTATCCTGATGAAGAAGAGTCACATGGAGAGAGAGCTGGGTCGCACATTAGTCCGAAAGAAAGACAAGTAGTTGCTCTGCAAAGTTCCTTTGTAAGTATACACTATACAATCACCGGCGCGGTAATAATACCTAGATATATACCTTATACTCATACATGTATAGTGTGTCAGCAGCAGCGGCAACAAGTTGCTCCTCCAACAACTTGTTGAATAACTCGCAACTTGAACACCCACGCGTGCGAAGGAAAAAAGCCCGGCACTGCGAATAAAAAAAATGAACCCTCGCGTGTACACACACGCGCACACACTGATCAAGTTGTACGAGGAAAGCACGTATACGAGAAGAAAGAGAGCTTTAGAGAAGAAAGCCACGAGGGGGACCACCATTTTTCGAAACGAGGCTCTGCTCCGTACTCCCGAATGTACGACGTACCGAAAATCCCGGGTGGCATTGTCTCTCCGCTGCTTGGTTTTTTTTTTTTTTTTTTTTTTCATTCCTTCACTTATGCGTACTTAACAATTTTTTTCGTATACAAAGAACGACAGTGACGCAGGTTAGGTGTACACTACACTCTGCCAAAAACGCACACAAACATAAACAGCTCCTAACCTCGCTCTCTTGCAACTTTAAACTGTATACATGTATATTATGTTGCAATGCACGCACAGTGTGTCACACACGCACCCCAGCGCTTTTCATTTCGCACTGATTCGGTAAGAGAGAGAGCTTGCTGGCTAGCTGAATTGCTTTCCTCTTTCTTTTCGGCACTCTTGCTCTTTCCCCACCGAAAACACACGTAAGTATCGCGCTATTTCTCACGTAGTATACGCGCGGAACAACCGTTATTATATATATATATAAGTATTATACACTGCTGTACATACAGACGGGGGTCACTCGCGGAAAAATGTTACACGCGCGTGTATATGAACATAAGCACGGCCGCCACGGCCGAAAGTTTCGCGCGAGCATATATTATATATATATACAAGTATACAATACAACACTCATGTGTATGAGTATTGGAAACACCACGCGATCCGCGCCGCCGGAGATTTCGGAGTCGGTGTTTGGAGCAGTCGACTGGTGATAGTCGCTCGAGCTTCGCTTGCTCGCACGTGTGTACGATATATGTATAATACACGTAGGTATACGCATCATAGACTTGTGAAGTTGGCGCCCGTAAATATTAAATATTAATATTTTGCACCCATTCAGGGCTTAAACGATTCCTCCTTACTTGCGGATTTATCCTCCACTTGAATTTTTATTTGCGGATCAATAGTTTGCGAGATATTTGCAAAATAAAAAGTCGAAAATGGGCGCGGCGCTGAAGTATAAAAAACTTTGTTTTAAGTGCTAAATTGGGTTAAAATCCAATTCTACCTGTACGATTCGATTCCTCCTCATTTGCGGATTACGGAGGTATATAAATTAATGTAATTAAATGTCACAAAGTTTGTAAATGATGAATTTAATTATTGAGTGAGAGAATCTAGTAACTTTTGTCTAGTGACTTTTGGTCCAGTGCTCCGTTCCTGTTGTTCGGTACATGTCGCTTACTCCTTACAGCGGGTTCTACAATGGTAGTTTTCCTACGAGTTTGAAAAGTCTCTGTGTGCGAACCGAGAGGTTTGCGGCCCGAGCCGAAGGCGAGGGACGTAACGAGGTTCGTAAAGGAGACTTTTCGAACGAGTTCCGGAAAACTGCTTTTTCGCCCGAGGAAGTACCAGCCTCCCAAAACCACCCGAGGGCGGAAAATGTTATTTTTGCTGATATACATATAATGACGTTGTTGTTGTGATATCGATACTTACTGCCTATAGGCATGGTATTATTTCAACAACCACGTGAATTTGGAAAATTATGAAAATTAAAAAGAGAAGAAAAAAAATTGACGACAAATTCGCCAAACGAATTTCTTAAAAAAAAAAAAAAAAAAAAAAA
>NW_019379577.1:1074121-1094300 GCF_000648655.2 Copidosoma floridanum | reverse complement strand
TTTTTTTTTTTTTTTCATTGAGTTAATACTACCGATTCCCAAAGGTCAGAAATTTTTTTTTTAATTTTACGCGTAATGCTACACACATGCATGCATATAGGTATATTTTACAACAATACTCTGTGAGTCGGTTAGACAAAATTAACTCAGATTAGTTTCTCAGTAATAATATACTTTTATTAAAAACTTTTATACAAGAATACTTCGTTACGAGTTAAATGCTTAAAGATTTGTATACACAGATACGCACACACGCGTGTGCACAAGTACGCTATAAGATTTGGTTAACGTGGCGATTTCAAAAAAATCTTAGGAATGAAATCGCATTAAAAATAATTTCGTATGTAAACACGTGCACAGCGAGGATCAATGAAAAATCCGGGGTGTCTAGTCAATTAAATTTTATTTCCAATTCCTCTGTCCGGCGGTCGAGTCGATGTTGTGCTCGCGCGCCATGTGGTACTTGAGCAATGTTTTGATCCGAGCTCGGTGCGGACAGTAGGGACAAGGGTAGAGAGGCTCTATCTGGCAAAAATAGTTCATGTGCTTGCGCAAGCTCCGCCAATCGCTGTAGCTTTTGTTACACTTCAGACAGCGCAGCTCGATCTTACACTGGTGCCAAACTTCCGGCGACAGCAAGTTGCAGAATAGTACTTCTGGAATGGCAAAATTATTCGGCACGCGTTACTTTTTTTTTTCTTTCTTTTTTTTTTTTCATTCATTTGATCGATTACTTTATATTTTTTCATTCATCTACGTTTTACTATCGTTCAAGCCAAGGGGTTCATTACGGGTGTATTTTACTATTTATTCATCATACAAGAGCATACACAAGCACACATACACGCACGCGACCACACGTGGGGCGATCAATAATTGATGAGCATAACTCGAATGGACGGCGCAATCTACAGTCCAAGTCATGGGTGACGCAACTTACAAGAAAAAACATGATGAAGGTTGAAAAAAAAAAAAAGAAAAGAAAAGAAAAAAACAAGGTAAAGTTATTTCCGCTTGTGCTTTCTCAGGTCGTAATTGTGTCGATTGAGCAGGTGTCGCGCGAGACTGGCCTTTTGAGTGTAGCGAGACGAGCAGAGCCGGCACCCAAAGTGCTTGCGACCGCCGCATTCGAAGCGGACGTGTTTCATCAGATTTTGGCGCAAGGAGTAGGACTTGCCGCACTGCTGGCACTGCCATGAGCTTAAAGAGTTGGTCCGTTGTTGCATCGGTGGTATATTGTCGACGAAGCCTGAAAATACATATGACCGGTTGAGCGAAGATACATCAGGTGGTGGTTGTCGATGTGCTTGGATTGGATGGATGGGAGATTGCTGGTATATTCGTAAATGTGAGAAAATCATACCAGATACTACGTAAATATGTGTGCGTATATCACATGCGAATTAGTTTATCAAAGGAAGGTATACTGTACCATCAGATTCTTTTTTTTTTCGCTTTGGTTTACAGATGGGTAACATATGAAGTATCATCTCGTCACCTGCAAAAATAAAGCGTGTATCGTTAAAAGTGTAATGGAACGAGCACTGGTGAATTTTTTTTTTTCATCAACTTACAATGACACAAGAGTACATTAGGTTTAATTGACTTTATTTTTAAAAAATTCACTTACAAAGTACAAATGGATATGTTAATTGCACCTGAGTGTACTTATTGGTAATATATTGTAAGTATACCCATTACCGCTATAAACGTGGTTCGTAGTAACAAAACGCGCTTGAAACATTAACAAGAAAAATAAAATCTGGTTACAATTAAACGTTAACTTATTAAGACTCAAAAGGTATAGAAATGTGATGTTCGTAGTAGAGAAAATTAATTGTCAAACATAATATGACGACAAATGTACACATTGCGTAAATTGAGTTTGTAAAATTTTTTTTTTTTATATTAGTCTCCACCGTGTAACTTAAACATAATGTTACGTAGCATTGACGAATAAACTATAGTTATTTTTTAATTTAAAATTAACACACGTAAAATATAAATGCAAGTATATTTATCATTTAGTCGTCAATTTTTAATAAACATATCGTCATTAATGAAAAATGGATCTAAACCTGTATCCTTGGATATTTAAATTAATAACTGGTTGTTAACAAAAAACAGAGAAATTAACACAGTTCTCAAAAAAAAAATATATATATATATGTATATATATATATGTACTCACTAACAAAATTAAGAAACAAAAATGTTAAAAATGACTTAACACGAATTTATTCTGATGCTCGATCGCCAATATCTGCTGCTATTTTTCTGAACTAGCGAATCATTGAAATAGATAATGATAAAAGTACAATAATGTGCTCTCATATTTAAAATTTGCGGCGGCAATCGCATCATCGTGACGATAAACCACACGCTTACCAAAGGGTGTTTTTGAACTTTAATCCAATAGTGGAGCTCAAAAGGGCCCTTTTAAACAGTTTTTTATTTGACCACTATTAGGATTCAATACGAGTTAAACTGTTAAATGTTTTGCCTGTATAGTTTGTATTACATTGGCGCTACTCGTATTTTTTAAAAATTTTAATTTAAACTAAGGATAAAAAACTTAACTTGAAATGTCACAATGGTAAAAATATTTTTTCTTTCTTTTTTTTTTTTTTTTTTTTTTTTTGTGGTGCCGTATGTGTAATCAACGCGGGTGAAAGTGTTGACACCTAAAAATAAAATCCCTACTGAAAAAAAGGGGAAAAATCACTTGAGTACCGTTTGTTGGCCAATGGCACTTCTCCTGAAAAAAATCTGGAAAAAAAAAGACTTTGTTCGGCAAATCAAGCGACCGAATCATCCGCGTTCGGATGCTTGGCTCTCAAGTGCCGGTCGAGATTAGATTTCTGCGTGAACTTGGACGCGCAGTACTTGCATGCGAATTTTGGCTGGACGTCGCACTCGTAGTTACGATGCCGCCACAGGGAAGTGAAAAACTTGTAGCTCTTGTTGCACTTTGAGCAAGTGAAGGACCGTTTGATTTTGGTCTTGATGGTGGTAAGTTGCTCGTTTTCCTTGGGAGCGACTTTTTTGCGCAAAGTTCTGGTCTGCCTTTTGCGATCGTGTTTGCCGGCCACGTTGGTGCTGGTGGTGGTGGTGCTTTGCTTGTTTTGGTTGGTGCCGTCGTCGCACTCGTATGTCCGGTGGCGCACGAGACTGGCGCGGATGTCGAAGGTCCGCTCGCAATCCGGGCAGTTGTACTTGCTGGGCTTCCACTTGGTCTTGGGCACGGATTCGCCCGAACGGAGACGCCGGTGTAGGAAGAAGTCGCGGGCAGACGTGGCTGGCACCGTTACCATCGCCGGCATACCTGCGAACAGAATATTTACGTGCACGTATTAATCGATGTGTCGAGTCGTTTGTTTTTGCTTACTTGACATACTTTTTTTTTTTTTTTTCTTTTTCTTTTTTATGCGTATACATACTTATATTTGTCTTTGGGATTTTATTGGGATATAGGATGCGTTGAATTGTATAAGGGGCTAGGAAAAATTTTATCACGGTATTGCTCATAATATTCGATTACACTAGTTGTTTGAACAAATTTCTTCAACTTGGTTTTGGCAGGATTGTTTTTCTTTCATAACAGGTATTAAATTTTGTATTTGGTAAAAAATGAGTCATATGCACCTAACAGTGTGTAGCTGTGAGAATAAACTGGAGAAAATTATAAATACTTCGGTACTCTGTCACATCAGTTGTACTGCCTTACTGTTCAAATCAATAACGTAAAATTTTTTATCTGGATGGAATGCCGTAACGCGTTTCTTCATGCTAGACTTTTTTTTAAAAAACGAGGAAACAGAAAGGGCACTTTATAGAAGGTAGTTTATTACACACGTGAGCTACATGATGGCGCAAGCTTCGATTGTCATGGTAAACCTTGTCGCATCTGGCGCACGTGTAGCGTTTACTGGTGTATGTTTCTACAGTTGACGACTTAATTTTCGTTATTTTCTTAATTTTGGATTCTGGATTGTTGAAGGCGACGAATACAATCGGCTGGACTAACTGCTCTGAAATGAAATGGAAAGAGAGTTAGTGACAAGTGCAAGGGGTACATGAAAAAAAGATTAAATTTCGACTGGTTCAAAAGATGCGGATGTTGCTTCGTTTATTACGTGAACGTACTGGGGTAGAAAATAAATTTGGCTCGACACGAGATTTGAGATTTGTCTTGGTTTTTATTATCGTAAAATACTTTTACAGACAAGTTTGTGCGATGGAAATTCCAAAGTCGTCAGTACAGATGATTGATACGGCATTGCGCGTAATGTATCAGTCGTCAAAAATATTTAGATTCATAATAAAATTATATAAATAAATGTACTTATTTTTTTTTTATAAGTTAACGTTGTGAACAAAAACTACAACTTAAAGTCTCATTTTACTCGGTGTATATTTATTATGTATTTACAAGCAATACTTTTTCCTTCAGTTTTACACCCTAACTGGAATCATAATGTACAATATTTATTGAAACCTATACAACAGCGTTGTTAAATTATCTTTGAATTCATATAATATCATTGCAAAATTGCACATTTACAGTAAGGAATTTGATTGCATGAAAATATAAATTCATTATAGTAAATTGAGTTTGTAAAATTTTTTTTTTTTATATTAGTCTCCACCGTGTAACTTAAACATAATGTTACGTAGCATTGACGAATAAACTATAGTTATTTTTTAATTTAAAATTAACACACGTAAAATATAAATGCAAGTATATTTATCANAACTCCAAATCTAAACCACTTTATAACTATCCTATATTTATATATAATATAAATATGCTTAATTTTAAATTAAAAAACTTTCAGGGTACAACGTATTCAATTTTTTTTTTTTTTCACCAAAACAAAATTTGACCAACCATTATTTCGATAGCTATTAGGTAATCAGTTTTTAATATTATTGCATTTACATTTACACAAAATAATATGTGATGAAACACAGTCCAATTTTTAAGTACAAAAGGAATTTTTTTTACGTTACTGGTCCGTCCCCAGTTGCACGGACGGAAATACCCGCTTCCCCGACATCAGGACACATAAAATCGTACACCCACCACGCGTGGAAGTAAATAAGCCTCAGATCGTTCGCTCATCAATACACGGCCGATCCAAGACTTTTTTTACTTTCCCGATTTAAGACCGTAATATACTTCTTAAATAAAAAAATTGTCAATTACAAATAAACAATTTAATCATGCACGAGTAATTGATTTATCGCAGTTTTTGTAATTGTGTAAAATACCAATAGTCTAATGAATAAGTCTAAATTAGACCCAAAATGAAGACACGACCATCATTGTCACGAAATCGGTACATAATTTGTTCAAGAATAAAAATAAACAAACACGTAAATTCGTAAATATCAACGATCACTCGAGCATGTCGATAACATATACCCGTTTGTTCGGGTGTTTGCGCACCACGTGCTCCTTGATATGAGTTTGCTGTTTCGACTTGTAATTGCAGTAGGGACAGAGAAAACGGGGGTCTAAGCCGCACTCATACCGCCGATGTCTGTTCAGGCTCTGTTGAAAAACATACGATTTTCCACACTTTTCGCACACATAGCCCTTGGCCGTGGGCTCGGGGCGGCGTCGCTGTAGTCGCGGCTGCATCAGTACCGAGCTATGATTAGACGATAATATGCTCACAAAGGGGTCGTAGAAGCTTGGCACTGCTATTAACGCTAGAACACAGAAAAACATCGAACAGGTTTAGAAAACGCTTGCAAGGGTGTGCCAAATTTTTTAATTGAAGGACTTGCGTTACGTGAAGGATGATGCGTTTGAAACAGGTCGTGTGGGAGGATCGAAGGATTATACATTTCCATTGTGTGTGGTTGAGAAGTTGACCATCTTTAATGTTGGGTACGAGTTAACTACTGGTGTATTACATAATTAAGCATACGAAAAAAAAAAAAAATTTTTATTTACACGATACAACGTTTTGTTTTTCTAGTAAAGTTACAAGAAGATAATATAAAATTAATGCAAATTGTAAGGATTGCAAGTACATCTTACCATTAAAATTTTGAAGAAAACACTGGTCCTTTTTTTTATAATTTACACATCAACTGTAAACGGATGAATATTGCACAAAAATGATTGGATAACAAGGGATCGTACAATCGAAATCGTAACAGTTGGTTCAACTTTTTATTTAAAAATCACAAGTATACATTTCGTTACGTATGTAGAAATGGCCATATTTACGTTATATCTACTTAAAATCGTATTAGTACCATTCATTTTAAGATATTGTAAAGCCATAACAAATACCTTCATTACTTGCTCATGAGTATCATCTCATATAATACAATTTTTTTTCATCGGTATAAAATGGAGTGCAGATCTCAGTAAAATTACATAAATATTATTCATTCTATAAGATTGCAAAACAACAAGTAATGTTATACTTAATAATGAGAATTATTTCTTATATTTGTAATAAAAAGTTTTTAGGGAATAAATTTTTAATCCATGAAATGTATTGTTTTAACCACATTCACTTGTTATCGTTTAAATCTCACGTGCCTCAACCTTTGCTTTAGTAGTTTACTAATAATTAGGTGAATCATAAAAATTATTATTATTGCAGATAAAATTAAAATAGTTATTTACGTATCAAGTGCGGAAAAGACGATTTCCCGCACGAGTCGTGATTGACTCGCACGAGTGGCCAGAGTTGACGGGAACGAGTACAAGTTGAGCACACGAGTGCGGGAAATTGTCTCGCACGAGTTGCGTACAAGTTTTTTCGCAATGTGTGAGGAAAACAGGTACAAAATAGGTATGAATTTTGATTACCAGTGTGTAGCAAAATTTTTTCCAGTGTGTGGCAAAACCATTTCCGTACACCTTTTCCACACACCGTGCGACAAAAACCTTTGCCACACACCTTTCCGCACACTGCTGTGTGGAAAAACTTTTGCCGCACACTATGTGGGAAAATCGATTTTTCACACTAATATCAGTGCGGAATACACCTATTTTCCGCACACTATTGCGAAAAAAATAAAAGTACCCATACCGTATTTACAAGCTAAAAAATTACGTAAGAAAACATTCAAGAGTAACTTATAAAACTTCACCTGGAAGTGTTTTTTTTTTTTTTTTTTTTTTTTTCATGTTTGGGTAATCGTTCTTATCGTTTTTGTGGTTGTTGTGTGAATAGTGTTGTAGGCAACGTTGTTACTTTGTGTCAGTCCGAGAACTGTCTGCCTTTTGTATTGGGATTTGAACTCAGTTGAAGCACTGATTTTTAATGTAAATTTAGATGGTTGCAAAAGTGGGCCTTCTGACATCAGCGCCACCTACCCTCTCATCTTGAAGCAGTTCAGCAGTTGAACAGTTCAAATCCCAATAGTGGAAGGTAAACAACTAGCGTTGTTATGAATAAATACAAACATACATAATTTCAAAATTAATAATTGGCTAATCTTCGTTGATTCTTTTGGTAAAAATCACATAAATGGCGAATCAGAAAACATTTTACTGACATTGAAGCTATAGAGCTCATTCGAATTTGACAATCTTAACGAATCAATATGTTTTCTGAAAAACTAGGAGCGATGGTAACTCAGTCGGTTGAGAGCTGGTCTGAAGTACGACTGCATTTGAGGGCATACACGTCCGATTCCCGCCTAGGGTCAACTTTTCAAAATATTAAATTAGATAGAATATGTTCTGGAGTCTTGCGGTTGGCTCTGTTCCTCGGCGACCCTGGGGTTAGACTCCGTAGGCCACCATTTGGGAGATGGGGGCATGGCTGTTATGAAATATCGAGATATGGGTTAGGGGTAAAGGTGGTCAAGTGACGTCCAAACCGCTAGTTATAGTAGGGGCTTATGGGTTACGTTGGGTAATGGAAGAAGGAAAGGTGTTAGTAATTGGGTTTTTAGGATCAATAACCTCCACGCTGACATAATAGAGGTGTGCACGTGAAAATCACGCAATGTATATATGGATGGTAAAAATATAAGCATACATATGAGTCATTCCACATAAAAGGATACAGAAAAAAGTTTTTTTCCAAAGTTTGAGAATTGAAAAACTATGAAAAAACACTACTAGCATTATTTAACTAATACTTGGCTAAACTCCTTTTCATTAGTAACGGTAGCAAAACAATTTTTNGCAATTTAGTGATGATACGAGACATTGTACGCTATTTAAAAAAAATTTGTGTATTTTAAAAACAATTAAGTGATAAGAACCTCTCGTGGCATTAAATTGCAGTAACAAACATAACTATATTAGTATAAAATAAAAATAGAATCCTTTTCTGTTTATTTATTAAAAAATTAGAGACACGTGCATCTCTAAAAAAAACAAATTCTAAAAGTTAGTTAAGAATGTATTTTATTAATTTTTATTTTAATCAGTACAATGATTCATAGTGTAGGAGGAAGATTACACTCCGCACAGTTACATTCGAAGATATGAGTTTTAAGTATTGTATATGATAAGGCTAGTTTACTTGATACAAATTTTTAATTGGTGTATTGGTTATCAAAAACTATGAAAAAAATTTTTTTGTATGTCATTTATCCTAATTAACAATAATGCGGTACCAAGATGAGCAAACGTGTTTAAAAAAGTGTATTAACAAGTACATATATTTTGAAATACCTTATGAAAATGTCTTCATAAATACATTCAAGGATTAAAAAAATAATAACGAAATCCTATTCGTAACACACTTAATAAAAATTTTTTTTTTGTGTATTTCTATAAAATTTCAAAAAAAATTTATTTCATAAACAATAAGATACATTTGATACATAATCTAATTTTTTGCATAATATTAATTATTGAGTATCAATCACAGGGGACCAAACAATATATCACTATGATGATGATGATTGTTTGAATCATATAATGTGGGTGCCAAATGTGGAAAAAGAACATACGGTTGGGTGTCATTTTAATATCAATTTTTAGTCATACAAAGGCAGGATCGTTAAAAAACACAAATATAAAAGAAAATTAGACGTTCAGGTAAGGTAATAAAGATAAATTTTTTTTCATTTCTGAGCAATATGTGTTTTATTAATAAATAGTAACAAATTTTTACAAGAACCTAATGGCTTAAATACTGAAAGGAAATTAGCCGTAAAACTCAATTTGAATTTATTGCACACAAATTGATTTGTTTTAAAAATAAAATCATCATAAAAAATTACTACATTTAATTCTGAACATTAGTACAATGATTTAAAATGTTTGGTACTTGTTAGATTCTAATAAATTACCATGAATTATTACGTTTGACTCTCCTACCTCCCTTTATGCGACAAATGATTTATCGATGGTTGACAGTGACACTTGAATATTAATTCATAATTGTTAATAATAATAAAATTACTGATGGAATAACAAGTCTCTCTTAAACATGGAAGATTTTTTTCTATCACTATGTTTTTAATAAATTCGAATGAATTTAACTGGTAATTGAGGATGCCAGCGTTTGACATGTCTATTGATATTTGACGAGAAATTATCTTTTTTATGGCAATAGGGGCAGCTGTAACGAGGAGGTGGTCCGCATTTGGATGATTTGTGGCGATAGAAATCGATAATCCTGCGAAAACCTGCTCCACACGCGTTACACACGAAGCAAGTGAGATCACTGGACGACGACAAAGGCTGCTGCCTTGATGAAACATATGGCTTTGGCGTCCCGTTATCTGAAAGGAGAGGAGATGTTAACTTGGCCTGTATGCAAATAAAGCTGGGGCGTTGTGCACTTTTTGTTAGCTCCATAATACTTTGCGGATTTTCATGTGGAACAGTATGGGTGGATCATGCCTTTAAAAAATAATTGATCTGTTTATTCACTTTTTTTATTGATGCTTATCAAAAGGTACATATTACTTTTTTTTTGCAATTTTATTTCATTATTAATAGCATTGTATTTTTAAAATATTTTCAATAATTGGTCTTCTTTTTCATACGATGTTTGATCAAGTATTCATGATTCGTTTATTTTTGTATTCAAAATTAAAAATAGATTGAAATAATTCCACGCAACATAAAATAAGATCCAACACATTGTTAAGTTTTTCTTGATTTATCAAAAACATAACTGAAAATTAATAATTTCCAGTAGCGCCACATAAACTCGAGATAAAAATTGCGATGACAAATAACTAATTCAAAGATTCCTATTCATCTCTGTTTTGGAACCTTCTCATACTTACTAAGCGTTATTTTCGATTTTTTTCTCAATTAAAAAATTGTTGTACAATTGAAGTCAATTTTAGGGCATGTACAAAATATTTATGTATGTCAAGCATATTTTATTGATACCTTTTTACATTGAAAAGCTACAGAAAAACTAGATTTATGAAAATTAAAATTATAATTTTATGAAAGTGTTCACATAAAATACTAACGGAAGATGTCGAAGGAGAATTATTTTATTCACTAATTTATTGCTCATTCCATAAGCCATGAGTGAAGATGAGACTATAGCTACGTAATCAATAAGTTTTTAGCTATTTTGAAAAAAATTTCCAACCAAATCTTGACGTCGATTATTCAGATATTGTAGGTTATGTATCAGAACAGAACAGATTCTCACGAAACTGCATGTTAAAAGTTCAATAATAAAATTATCAATATCTCACTTTATAAGCCATAAAGGGACTTGAAATTTGAATCGAAGATTTTTCATACACTAATTAATCTCTGTTCAAAGTATTATCAATATATTGACGTTAATTCTCTTAGCGAGTGAACTCCCTTAAAGGAAAGGAAGTGTTTTTTTTTTTTTTTTTTTTTTTTCAATACACATTGATGCTTTGTTGCGTATATTTTATTATGCTAATAGTTGCAAAATAATTTAATTATTATTGCAAATGTAAACATCATTAATTGCATAACACTTTAATAATACTAAAAATATGAGTATTGCACTTACAATATATTATCTAAGAAATTATAAGCTAAAGCAATGCTATGGACAGTACGATTAATCCTTTGACACGTTAATGTGCTATTTTCTGTTACTTTAATAACAATGTCATGTCACGCTGATGATGCACTATTTTAAATTATCGAAATAAACATTTCTTACGATATATAGCACTTCAAAATACTGAGTAGAGTTAAAAATGTATCAATAATATTTATATTTCCATCAACCACATGAAAAATAAACAAAAAATGTCATACAACTTATTATAAAATCCCAAGCAAAAATATGGTGCCAAAAAAATGTAAATAATCTCAATTAATATAATATATATTTTATATATAATCCTTATCAAAGATAAGTGAAAGAAAAGACCTCGTTTGTTATTCCTATAAGTAAATACCATTGAAAATGTATAAAAAATCTCCATAAATTAATACAACGTATCGAAAATAAACGAGAAAAACCTTGCCCAACCTGCTCCATCACCCTTTCTACCTATACCCTGTGCCACACTACCTGACTACTCACATTGTTTATCAATGGTAACAACGTAAATGTCTTCATTGGGATGTTTTTTCCGTATGTGAGTGTAAATTTGCGAGGTTTGCTTACACCTGATTCTACAATAAGGGCACATGAATCGTGGGTGTTGTTGGCATTCGTAACGCTCGTGGCGCACGCAGTTGCTCTTAAGAGTAAAGCCTTGGTTGCACTTGTTGCAATAGAAGCGTTTCATGGCTTGGCCCTTGCGGGCAGTCGTCGCGGTATTGCTTTTTCGTTGCGTAGCGTTGGGAACGCAATATTGAGTACAACGCGGAGTGCCGTCCTTTCTCAGTGGATTCAAGATGTTTCTCAAATTTAACAGGTGACCTGAAAAACAAAAATCGATCGTGCATGCGTTAGTGGGGCTTATTTTTGTAAACAATTGTTTAAAATTGCCTCCACCGGGAGAGATTCGAAAATTAAATTGTAGATATGCGTGAGATGAGATGTTTGCTTTGGTGGATGTTTTGCAGTTTGGGATTCAATGATATCATTCGGGAATTATTTTTCTTTGCAGATAGGCGTCAAAGGTTTGCAAAATTTTTTTAGTTTTGTTAACATAAATATTAATAGTATTGCTTTTGATGATGTTATAATTAATAATACTATTACTCGTACCTGTTACAAATAACCTCTTGAAGCAAGTAATATACATTTCTAATATGATAAATGTTTTTCTCATAAACTGTTGAAAGTATTCTAAATCAATGGGTAAGAATTTACTTCACAAATTTTTTCATCAATGATTTTATTACGTTAAGCGATGTTTATTTCATTACATGTACATAAGATATAAGATGATAACAAAAATTATTACATAATTTTTATTGCACGAATGATTGGCGAATCATAAATTTTAAATAAAATTTAAATCAAGAAATCAACAACAATTCAATTGTACGCTATTATATTATATTTCACGCTAACATGTTTTCTCATGTTTCAGGGAGCGTGTATAAGTTAAAAATCTTTATCTGGAAGGCGTATCTCTCAAAAATATTGTTCTTATTTTCGGGAACTCCTAAACATTTTGTGAAATCACTTATCTAACAAGACTGGACTATATGTATATAATGATATTATTTGTGCTTATGTTTTTAACTTTATTTGGTAGATACAGCAATCAGTTCAATCGAGACGAAGAAAGTATCAAATTTTTTTTTCAATTTTGCTCGAGTCTTGAAGTAATTTTTTAATTAGATAAAACAATTTAGATAAGATTTTTGGTCTACGCATCCTCTACATATTATAACTCTAAAACTAGAAAAAATAAAAGTTAAAAAGTAAAAAANTTTTTTTTTTTTTTTTTTTTTTTTTTTTTGCGGATGCGTGTGCGTGTGTTACAAGTGGAAAGGCTGATATTTACATATGGTACACGTGTGAAAAATAAAAAATGAAAAATAATGCACTTGTGTGTGTGTGTGTGTGTGTGTGTGTGTGTCTGCGTTTTTTATTAAAAAAATTAACAATATAATAAAAATAATTTGGTCAAGCTATAGAGAAACAAAATATGCAGTATCTTATAGATATTTCTTCAGTTATTTGACACTTCTACGTTGCAATGAACGAAACACTTCTAGCTTCCAGGTATTTGGCTTTTATGCATGAAAATGCTAAATTTCTACTTGGCCTTGTAATTACAGTATATCGAAAAGCCGCACCAATGCTATGCATAGCCTGAAGTTTATGTCAACAACTGAAAAAGTTATTCAATTCGTTAGTAAAATTTTAATTGGTGATTTTGGAGGAAATAAGATGGATTTTTTTTTTTTTTTACAATTGAATTTTATTTACTACAGCAATTTAGTGATGATACGAGACATTGTACGCTATTTAAAAAAAATTTGTGTATTTTAAAAACAATTAAGTGATAAGAACCTCTCGTGGCATTAAATTGCAGTAACAAACATAACTATATTAGTATAAAATAAAAATAGAATCCTTTTCTGTTTATTTATTAAAAAATTAGAGACACGTGCATCTCTAAAAAAAACAAATTCTAAAAGTTAGTTAAGAATGTATTTTATTAATTTTTATTTTAATCAGTACAATGATTCATAGTGTAGGAGGAAGATTACACTCCGCACAGTTACATTCGAAGATATGAGTTTTAAGTATTGTATATGATAAGGCTAGTTTACTTGATACAAATTTTTAATTGGTGTATTGGTTATCAAAAACTATGAAAAAAATTTTTTTGTATGTCATTTATCCTAATTAACAATAATGCGGTACCAAGATGAGCAAACGTGTTTAAAAAAGTGTATTAACAAGTACATATATTTTGAAATACCTTATGAAAATGTCTTCATAAATACATTTGCACTTGGTTATACACATGTAAAACATTTAAAGTAAATACGAATGTATCTGTAAATACATCACCTTCAGTCGTACAAATTGAAAAAAATAAAAATAAAATAAAATTCATAAGTTGATTATGAAGTTTTTTTTTTTTGTTTTTTTTTTTTTTTTTTTTTTTTTTTTTTTTTTTTTTTTTTTTTTTTTTTTTTTTTTTTGGGTTCTTACAAAACAACGATGTAATATGACACAAAGTGTAAAATTAGAGCAACGGAATTGAGAATCACTTAAGCTTAGGTAAACGATCACTTTCTAATCTTATAACTAATTTTTTTACCTACGATGAAAAGAAATTTTAGATTTTTTTTGTTCTCTTCAGATTGCGTGGAGACCACGCAACATATGGTAAGGTGAAAAATCAGTATAATCGTAGAAAAAATTGAATCAGCCAAAAATTCACTCAACATCCACCAAAGGCTCGTCCGAGTCGTCCGACTCATCCACACCCGGAGGCTTGCCATTCTCCGACGGGCCATCCTCCCCCAGCCCTTCATTAGCCTTCGATTGGCCCTCCCCGGCAACGTCCCCGTTACTTTCAATTACCGGCAACGCTGCCGCCACTTGGATCTTCGACAGCAACTGTTGGCACACCTCGACGCTCCTCAGTTGGGGCTGGTCCGCCAGCTCCTCGGGATCATACGGCTCGAACCCATCCAGCAAGTCATCCTCAAGGTTGAAGGGCTCCAGCAGGGGCTCGCTCTCCCTGGCCAAGCTCTTCTCGGTTATCATCGGATACAAGCGCGGCCTGCCTCGCTTACGGTCCGACCCTTTTTTAATGATTTTTAAACCCGTCGGTGTACTCACGACCTTGGCCAAGTGGCCGGGCTTCTTGTGCTTCCTCTTCCTCTTCATCATCTTCTCCAACATCTCGGCTGCGCTCGCGCCGCTCAACTGCTGCTCCGGACCAAAGGACTCGTTATCCAGCGTCGCCGGCGTTGAAACGCACTCGTCGGCCAGACCCGACAGCTCGAGGTACGACGAGGACGCCAAGTGGGCGTACTTGCGCGGTCTGCCGCGCTTCTTGGCCAGGACCGGACTCGCCACCTTCTCGTGGCCGTTCACCACCTTCGGTGGCCTGCCCCGTTTCCTCGGCACCACCGCCAAATTGCTCGTAGCTTCCAGCGTGCTCTCGTTGGCCAGCGTCGCGTCCAAGTGGGCCGAGTCGTTGTCCTCGCTGGCGGGCTCCTGCTTGATGGACACCTTCAGCACCGACAGATCCCCACCTTCCAGGGACGCCGGCTCTTGGTCGGTGGTGCTCTTGGACTTGCGGGGCCTGCCGCGCTTCTTCGGCACCCGGGGGGCACTAGGGACGAGGGACCTCGGTTTGGGCGGGCGCCCGCGCTTCCTTTGCACCGCGGTCTCGGGCGGGTCCCCGCCTTCGCCTCCCATGGACGCTGGCACCTCTTCGGGTGCAGCCTGGGCCTCTATTGCGGCACCATTTGCCGACGGGTTCAGATTGGAGGGGGGGCTGACGGCCTCCGTGGTAAAGTCCGGGACAAGTGGCGGTGCGTCCGTGTCCTTGGCTCGGGTGATCTTGATGAAAGCCGCGGGGTTCTTGACTTTGGTGCTCGGGACCGGTGGATAATCGGTGGCCAGGGGGTCGAGGTCCGTTTGGCTCTTGGCCAGGGAGCCCGGGGATCCGCCGCGTCCCCTCTTGAACAGGGCCACCGGGTTTTCCAGGGCACCGGCTTCGAAGTGAAAGTCGTCAGGGTCGGATGGGACGGGGCTTGGCGCTTCTACCTTGATCTTGGGCAGGTCGGGCTGGCTGGTGTGCTTGACGACGTCGGTCACTTGGATGACGACGCCCTTGGCCTTGGCAGGGCCCTTCTTCTTCTTGAACGGCCGGCCGGGCTTGCGCTTGGCGAAGTTGGCGTTGTACTTGTTGAGCCGTCTGGCGTCCTCCTGGTATCCCATGATTTTCTTTATCTTCAGGAGATTCAGTTCCGGCAGTGGCATCGTGCTCGGGAACTTCTTGGGTCGGCCGGGTCCCTTTCTGATGATGGCTCCGTGGATTTGCGTCATCACCCGGCCGCCGCCAAAGCCCGGGTTCGTTATGCTCACGATGTTGCGGACTCTGATGGGCGGGTGACGGCTTGGGCCTGGAACATGCGCAAAGGGTGCGTTGTTTATTACGTAATGGCTCGTGGAGTCTATTGGGATAGAGTCGCATTAATTTAGCCTAGTACGGACGAAATGGGACTACTCAAAGGTAATGTGCGGGTACGTTTTTTTTTTTTTTTTTTTTTTTTGCGGATGCGTGTGCGTGTGTTACAAGTGGAAAGGCTGATATTTACATATGGTACACGTGTGAAAAATAAAAAATGAAAAATAATGCACTTGTGTGTGTGTGTGTGTGTGTGTGTGTGTGTCTGCAGGCGATGTGACATTTTCTTTCTCTGTAAATTTTTTGAGATGCCACAGGTGTTGTTACGTTCTTCTTTTATTCAATACACAACGAAATTTTTTTGTACTTTCAGCGCTGCATGTGTTACTGCAGAAACCCAAGTGTCGATGAATGGTCATCTGAAAAAATTATAGTTTGTTAATTTCTCATCAAATGTGCAATAGTATGTTTGTGCAGTGGTTATCATTTCACAAATTGCATTTTTAGTTACATAAATTGTTACTTTTTTCCTTTATTTTTTAATTTGAAAAAATGATGACAAACTTGATTATTACAAAACAAATGTATTCTTTATTCAAATAATTTTTAATACAAGAAATGTTTTTACATGTAGTAAAAAATAAAACTACTTATACCATAGACATTATTTCTGAATTTGGCATAATATTTTAATCAAATATTTTCATGGTTATTGATTGTTTGAAGACACACCGAATCAATGATTTAAAATAACGAGAGCATTAAGCTGGTGCATTGAGCGTATTTGAATTTTTATCATGAAAAAGAAATTTAGGGCACTGTATACATTTCTCAATAATGTAAACAAAATCTAGCCTAGTTTATAAGATGAAAAAAATTATAATCAAATCATTATTTTAGAAAAAATTCTTGTTCTACCTTAAATTGTAACACGATGAAAAGTAATTTGCAAAGTTAATGCAAAAAAAAAAAAGAAAAAGAAAATTAAACATTAAAAATATAAAAAAAGCAAAATTGTCGAAAGGATAAATCAACTCTTCCTTTCTTCAAGTGGACAAGTTGGTGTCGATGACAACCGGCTCCAAATCCTTGTGCCGATTATTATTGTGCCTAATGACGCTTATGGGATAGGCGCAGATGAACTCGCAGTGTCCACAGCGGTAGTGCGGATCCACGAGGCATTCAAATTCGAGGTGACGCTTCAAACTGTGCAGCGACATGTAAGATTTGTTGCAGTTGTAGCACGGGAATTTTTTAGACCGACCAGTTGCCTTGATTTTGGCCGAGACGTTGTTATTGTTGGATGTAATGTTGCTCCTTTTTGGCCGGTCTCCAAGCATTTCCTTCGGTTTTGCGATTGCACCCTTGGGAATAACTTTCGGACGAGCACCTGGAAGTTATCGTTGATGTCAATCCATTCGTGACGGCATTTGGAAGCGCTTATGGAGAAAAATTACTTACGCTGTTTCGGATTTTCGAGCTTTCGAGTCTTGTACGAGTTCGATTTCAGCACGGGAATCACTATCTCGGATGCTATTTCCGGTGGGCTTTCGGGATTTTCGTAAACCAAAATGGTCGGTTCAACTGAAAATATTTTACAAGTTACAAATATTTGGGATAAATTTTCATCAATCGGTATTTTGACCAAACTACTCACGCGGTGGTTCGGTGGTGCTCGTGGATGGCTTTATCAAGTCTTTTTCAAGTGGTATCGGTGGGAAAAACTGTAAATTGGCGCTCCTAACGCTACTCTCCGAATTGGCAACATCTGGAAAATCGAATAATAAAAAATATAACTAAGTATTGAATTTTTTTTTTTTTTTTTATGAAAATACGGACTAGAGATTCATCAGGTGTAATGAATAAATGACAAAACAAGTACTTTAAGTAACACAATAAACTTTGAATTTAATAGAACACAATAAATATTTTAAAAAAAAATTTAGATGAATTGAATCTTCTTTTTTTGTTACTCATCGTACTAGTGTTAAATGATATTTCTCGTATAACGAAGATAAAACATCCTGTGGGAGAGCAGCTGCTTGGCACCTAAAAANATTATCAATATATTGACGTTAATTCTCTTAGCGAGTGAACTCCCTTAAAGGAAAAAAAAAAAAAAAAAAAATTATGAAAATGAGCCATTTATGCACGTTATCAGTAATTATATTTGTTGCTCTGATAAAAATGTAGCACTGACGCATTGTTAACAAAATTTTTAAAATTTTTTTCCATAAATTTAGCTACTCATTCTCAACAAAAATCACTTTCTTTCGCTTATCGTGAAGAACAACTTGATTGAGTAAGGCTTCATGTTCACGTGTTTTCTCCTGCAATGCCGATAAACATTCGACGAACAGTTGAATCTTTCGTGGCAGTAGGGGCATTTGAATAGCCCTGTTTTTCCGCAGAAGTAGCGGAGGTGGTCCTTTATCGTCGTTTTTTGGCTAAATCGCTTAAAGCATTGCAAACACTGGAACTTTTTCTTCTGAAACGGATCGATTGTGTAATAGGATTGTCCTCGAAGTTTTAGATCCTGTTTTGGTACGATTAGTAAGGGGTCCCACTCAGGATCTGAAAAAAGAAAACGCATTGGGCCAAATTAGTACATCATTGATAATTGAGCATATCCTTTATGCAGGATAAAATTAGTCAAGGAAGGTGTTTTACGTTTGTTTTTGTATTATCAAGTACTTTAATTCATTTTTCAATATTATTCTTTATTTAGTATACAGAACAATAATACATAAAATTAAAATGTATCGATGACATTATCATTGAGCCATAAAATACTTAAAAGATAAGAAAAATATCATACGTGATTTTACTATTATTCATTTCGAATAAAGTCAGTGTGAAAATACTGAATAGCAACAAGTTAAGTGTGTGTATTTTTTTGTTGAAAATTAATGAACTGTTGTAGAAAAATCATTAAATTTAAGTAATAAAACAATAAATACGTATAAAAAATCGTTGAATAATTGTTTTCACTAGTTTCGAAATAAAAAAAGTTCATAACCGACAGAAACAGTCGATTTTAAATCAGTATAATTTCAGAAAGATAGTTAAGTAGAATACGTCATTTCAGTGATTTTAGCAAAAAGTTTGATGACGCGCTCTTCTTGGCCCTTATGATGTACTCTTATGTGTCGATAAATATTTGATGAGTTGCAACCACTTGCGTTACAGTATGGACACATGAACCGATTACCTTTGCCGCAAAAATAACGCAAATGATCGGTTATGGTTGTTTTGTGAGTAAAATGCCGATGGCATCTCAGACATTCGAAACGTTTGGAGCTGGTGGGATGGACTTTGTACTCGAGATTTTCGTGTTTTAAAAGGTCCGTTCTTACTGCTACTGTTAAATGGCCTGAAAAAATAATAATTTAAATGATTAGTCAGAAAATCGATTTTTTTCTCACACTTTGGTACAAGTGTGTATTTATCTCAATATATTTTTATATCAAGTATATAATATAAGTATCTGCCTAATATGATAAATGTTTTTCTCATAAACTGTTGAAAGTATTCTAAATCAATGGGTAAGAATTTACTTCACAAATTTTTTCATCAATGATTTTATTACGTTAAGCGATGTTTATTTCATTACATGTACATAAGATATAAGATGATAACAAAAATTATTACATAATTTTTATTGCACGAATGATTGGCGAATCATAAATTTTAAATAAAATTTAAATCAAGA
Source organism: Copidosoma floridanum (assembly GCF_000648655.2). Next base: position 1,074,628 of record NW_019379577.1, on the reverse strand, counting down.
AATCAACAACAATTCAATTGTACGCTATTATATTATATTTCACGCTAACATGTTTTCTCATGTTTCAGGGAGCGTGTATAAGTTAAAAATCTTTATCTGGAAGGCGTATCTCTCAAAAATATTGTTCTTATTTTCGGGAACTCCTAAACATTTTGTGAAATCACTTATCTAACAAGACTGGACTATATGTATATAATGATATTATTTGTGCTTATGTTTTTAACTTTATTTGGTAGATACAGCAATCAGTTCAATCGAGACGAAGAAAGTATCAAATTTTTTTTTCAATTTTGCTCGAGTCTTGAAGTAATTTTTTAATTAGATAAAACAATTTAGATAAGATTTTTGGTCTACGCATCCTCTACATATTATAACTCTAAAACTAGAAAAAATAAAAGTTAAAAAGTAAAAAAAAACTTTTTCGTTGTAAAACTTATTGAAATATACATTTTTTATTACAAAATTTTTGTATGGAATAAAATGTTAATTGACAAAACTGTTGAAAAA
>NW_019379577.1:1045292-1068349 GCF_000648655.2 Copidosoma floridanum | reverse complement strand
TTTTTTTTTTTTTTTTTTTTTTTTTTTTTTTTTTTTTTTTTTTTTTTTTTTTGCGGATGCGTGTGCGTGTGTTACAAGTGGAAAGGCTGATATTTACATATGGTACACGTGTGAAAAATAAAAAATGAAAAATAATGCACTTGTGTGTGTGTGTGTGTGTGTGTGTGTGTGTCTGCAGGCGATGTGACATTTTCTTTCTCTGTAAATTTTTTGAGATGCCACAGGTGTTGTTACGTTCTTCTTTTATTCAATACACAACGAAATTTTTTTGTACTTTCAGCGCTGCATGTGTTACTGCAGAAACCCAAGTGTCGATGAATGGTCATCTGAAAAAATTATAGTTTGTTAATTTCTCATCAAATGTGCAATAGTATGTTTGTGCAGTGGTTATCATTTCACAAATTGCATTTTTAGTTACATAAATTGTTACTTTTTTCCTTTATTTTTTAATTTGAAAAAATGATGACAAACTTGATTATTACAAAACAAATGTATTCTTTATTCAAATAATTTTTAATACAAGAAATGTTTTTACATGTAGTAAAAAATAAAACTACTTATACCATAGACATTATTTCTGAATTTGGCATAATATTTTAATCAAATATTTTCATGGTTATTGATTGTTTGAAGACACACCGAATCAATGATTTAAAATAACGAGAGCATTAAGCTGGTGCATTGAGCGTATTTGAATTTTTATCATGAAAAAGAAATTTAGGGCACTGTATACATTTCTCAATAATGTAAACAAAATCTAGCCTAGTTTATAAGATGAAAAAAATTATAATCAAATCATTATTTTAGAAAAAATTCTTGTTCTACCTTAAATTGTAACACGATGAAAAGTAATTTGCAAAGTTAATGCAAAAAAAAAAAAGAAAAAGAAAATTAAACATTAAAAATATAAAAAAAGCAAAATTGTCGAAAGGATAAATCAACTCTTCCTTTCTTCAAGTGGACAAGTTGGTGTCGATGACAACCGGCTCCAAATCCTTGTGCCGATTATTATTGTGCCTAATGACGCTTATGGGATAGGCGCAGATGAACTCGCAGTGTCCACAGCGGTAGTGCGGATCCACGAGGCATTCAAATTCGAGGTGACGCTTCAAACTGTGCAGCGACATGTAAGATTTGTTGCAGTTGTAGCACGGGAATTTTTTAGACCGACCAGTTGCCTTGATTTTGGCCGAGACGTTGTTATTGTTGGATGTAATGTTGCTCCTTTTTGGCCGGTCTCCAAGCATTTCCTTCGGTTTTGCGATTGCACCCTTGGGAATAACTTTCGGACGAGCACCTGGAAGTTATCGTTGATGTCAATCCATTCGTGACGGCATTTGGAAGCGCTTATGGAGAAAAATTACTTACGCTGTTTCGGATTTTCGAGCTTTCGAGTCTTGTACGAGTTCGATTTCAGCACGGGAATCACTATCTCGGATGCTATTTCCGGTGGGCTTTCGGGATTTTCGTAAACCAAAATGGTCGGTTCAACTGAAAATATTTTACAAGTTACAAATATTTGGGATAAATTTTCATCAATCGGTATTTTGACCAAACTACTCACGCGGTGGTTCGGTGGTGCTCGTGGATGGCTTTATCAAGTCTTTTTCAAGTGGTATCGGTGGGAAAAACTGTAAATTGGCGCTCCTAACGCTACTCTCCGAATTGGCAACATCTGGAAAATCGAATAATAAAAAATATAACTAAGTATTGAATTTTTTTTTTTTTTTTTATGAAAATACGGACTAGAGATTCATCAGGTGTAATGAATAAATGACAAAACAAGTACTTTAAGTAACACAATAAACTTTGAATTTAATAGAACACAATAAATATTTTAAAAAAAAATTTAGATGAATTGAATCTTCTTTTTTTGTTACTCATCGTACTAGTGTTAAATGATATTTCTCGTATAACGAAGATAAAACATCCTGTGGGAGAGCAGCTGCTTGGCACCTAAAAAACATATGAAACAATGAACAAATAAAATAATGGATATTTACGGGATGACAGGTTCGTTTGTACTAAAAAAACAATGGCATTCAAGCAGTATTTATTGAAATAATTTTTTTAATGGGAAACTAGGTATTTTATAATAATTTTTAAATCATGGTTATGTTAACATTTTATTTGCATCTCACTACAACAATTTGGTTAAATGTGAGATTTGATCATTACAGATATTAATGAGTTTCTAAGCGTGTGGAGGGCCCTTTTTAAAATGTCATCAAATATTTGACAAAGTGCCTAAAATTCGAATCTAAATTGAAAAGTGGATATGTTTATCAATTTTACGAAATAACTGAAAAAAAAAGTTTTGAACTGTATCGATTTATTTTATATTTAATTTCAACAATGAACTCATGTTAATATTTTAATACAGCCCTTTTTAATCCGCAGAACCTAGGCTTAAATAAAACACTCAAATTAGTAAATAACTTTTCCAATTGATTCACTCACAACCATCTTCTTAATAAAAAAAAATCATGTTCAAAATGAATCTAAATAAAAAATAAAAAAAATAATAATAATTGACAACGCAGTGCAAATTTTCTACAAAGAAACGACTTAACTATCCCAGTTTTTTCGGGTAATTATTTCACAAATGTAAAAAAAAGCGATGCTTAAAAAAAAGAAGTAAATAAACAAAGTCGTTATCAGCGAGGATTCGATCTGAAAAGTTGATCTCTTAGTCGCTCTCCGAATCCGAATCGTCGACGGGGCAATCCACCTGATGTTTGGCCAACTGCAGGGCATCTTCAAAGTTCTTTTTGCACCAGTCGCACCACGCGAGCTTGCGTTTTTTTATCTTTTCCATCTTCTCCGTCAATGTCAATTGACGCGGGGCGGCTGCCTGATGAAAACAATTGCGGGTCACGTGCTTGAAGGCGATCATCGAATTGTTGAAAAACTTGTCGCACTTTGGGCACTGGCACTGCATGAATTTGGAGCAGATTTTGCACTTGACCAGCATGTCCCGGGTGATTTCTGTGATCGATTGCCGCCTGCGACAGTTTTTACAGTAGAAGCGAACTATCACGTCGGTTTGATCTGCAATTAAGGCACATATGCGTCAGAAATTTGGCCATAATGTCATTTCGTGTTGTGGAAAATTTTTGTGAAAATTACTTGATGTGCCGGGAACTTCTGACTCGAGTGAACTGTCGCTCGTTGAGAAAGACGGTAAGTGCCGGACCACGGATGACGGTAGATTTTCGATATTTTCTACCAAGCCTTGGTTCTGACTTTCGTCATCTGTTAACGACAACATCATCATGAGTTGTGATAAATTACACGACAGTAGATTAGATATCGTAAAGTTCATTTACCAAAAATCAAAGGTTCCATGTCATCGTCGCTGTTGCCATTTTCTTCTTTCATAGCTTGATTATCTTCCTCTTGAGTTGCTGCATGAATTAATTGCGATTAATTTTTATTTCAACGTAAGGTAATAAAGATTGAAAAATGGTAAAATACCTTGCGATGTTTTTATCGGACGGGGAAACAGATTTAACTCCGAAGTTGTCTTTACTCGCAATTTGATTGTATCTAAAAAAAAAAAAAAAAAAAAGAAAGAAAAATATCGTTAGTTTTAATGAGCAACATGTCCAAAAAAATGGCATGGTTAATGATTATTATCCCAGGAGAACACCATGAACACAAACAATGTCGAGTTTTGTATGGGTGAGGTCATTTTTTTATACAAAGAAGCAAACATTGTTTGAAAATTTTTTTTTTATTAATTTTGATTACCATATTTTAAAATACACAAGTGCAATGTTCGTACATGAAATTATTATTTGCAATGATTCTTTCTAGTACACACTAAATTAGAGAAAATCAGTTCCTAATCGCCAATCGAACGTTTGTGAATTGCTATTGAACAATTTTTTCTTTTTCAATGCAACTTTCTCTTTTAATTTTTATTAATTCTTACTTTTTTTTAAAATTATTACTCCACCACGAGTGTACGCTAATAAAATAAAAGTATCCGTCACATGAGTGCCATTAACAACGGGACCGGAGGGATTGTTCCAGTTAGATGGCGCTTACGTAGCGAATCCTTCCCGTGGTAGGGTAAAAAAATAGTAATTGTTACATGGCATTATCCGCTTCTCTCTAGAGAAAGACTTGCTTATTTTGAGTTGCACATTAAATTATTGTTACTGGTAAAGGCTAAAACTATAAATTTCGCATTACTTATTTACACCAACAAATGCTTAAAGTACGGACAATCCAGGACATCTCAATGTTGATTTTTGATTTCACAAATATCCTTCGTAAATTTAAAGGTATACTGTCCTCTACAATCTTAAATAATAATAATGCATGCAGTTTTTAATATACACAATTAAGATTTCAAGCTTTTTTCAATTAAAATAAAATTAAAAATACCTTTACTCGGCAAATATTTTAGTGCCCAATTGAGTTTCGATGTACTCTGTATTAAAATTAATTGCATCAGTCATGTGAGTTTAAAATATAACAAATACATTTAACACATATCAAGACCAAAGAATAGTTGTGCTTTCCTTATGCAAGTAGCTAAACTCACGTAAAAATAACGTCTCTGGGCAATGTGTGGCTCCGTATAATACGAGGACAATGTTTGAGATATCCTATTTATTATTACTAATAACCCGTGGCATGGATACATATAAAATAACGAACCTGTATTGCCCGTATAGGTATCACTGTCACGTGGGAGTTGGCAATAAATTAATTAAAATTAATTATTATTGTTTTGTGTCCATCAAACTGGTTCAAGAAAACAAATATGTTATATAATAAATACAGTATAACAAATGTATATTTGCATCGTGGTATCAGCGTGATAATAAATAATACATAAATATCACTAAGTTACTCAATAAATTCAACCAGTTATGATGATTATTTTTCAAAAAATCCGGTGCTTGATTAATTTTATCGTTACCTTAGATCGCAACACGTACTCTCAAACTTATATCATTTTTGTTTATTCAACAAAAATTCCATATAATAACCTTTACATTGTTGTTTGAAACCAAAGATAATTATAGTAGTTGCAAAAACTTGTTTTAGAAACAACCAAGCATCCTTTTTTTTATTTTTTTATTTATTATTTTTTTAAACCTTTACAACGGTTCAATTTTCAATCAAAGATTTAATTTCGATTGAACGCAAAATTCGAGCACCACTACCCTCTCGAATGGCCAAACAATGTACACAAGTACTCTAAGCTACGTATGTATATATACTACAGTAAATTGATCCCCGCACCGTTACTTGGGCCTCTTGATAGCAGTGACGACCTTGCAGTACTTGGCGTGGGTCTTCATGGCGGCCAGATACTTGTACCTTTTCTTGCAATTCGGGCAATCGTAGCTGCCACCGTGACAGGACTCGGGATCCGGATGTTTGAGCTTTATGTGGACGCGCAGGTGTTCCATGCGTTTCGTCCTGTACGAGCAAAATCTGCAGAATATGTGGGGCTCGCGGCCACAGAGTCGGGCGTGCTTGAGCATGGTCTCGCGGGTTTTGTAGAAACGCGCGCAATGAAAGCAGATGTGCGAGGTCGCGTATTTTTCCGGGTGCTCGTGGCGATAGTGCTGGCGCAGCTCGACGTAGTTCGACGTGTTGAAGTAGCACTCGGGACAGTTGCGCAGGGACTCGTTCCCACCCCGAAAGCCTCGCAGGGGCTTCGCTTCCTCCTGTTGAACAGGTATCGTTAGCGATGTTTTTTTTTTCATTTTGTTTTTTTTGTTACACGCCTCTGCGTGTCGAGACCAAAGGTGGGTTACCTGGGACGAGCTTTTCTCGCGAAGGCAATTTTGTCTGGCGTGACGGCAGGCGCTGTCGAATTGGCGGATCAGAAGTTTGCAGCGCGTGCACTGAAACTTGAGTGTGGCCTGGCACTTGGAACACTCGAGACTGCCGCGTTTCACAAAGTAGTCCGGGTTCTTGGTTGTCTCTCGGCACTTTGTGCACGTGAAGTCGATCAAACTGCTTAGGGAATCTGTAACTGTGGTCATTCACGGTTTAAAGGCTTTACTTCTTTTTCTATATGTTTTTTTTTTTTTTTTTTTTTCTTTCTGCTTTTTAATGGTTNAATCACTCGTAGTGTTCAAATACAATACCAAGAAATAAATTTCACAGTATACGTATAATAAATTGTTAGATGCTTATTTTCATGAAAAATCAGTTTACAGTTAAATAAATAAGTACTTAATATTTTATACAAGATTATATGTGACGTTTATATAAGTTACAGGTTTATAAATGTACCACATAAAAATTAGAGAGCCAGCGCTTTAACCACTTTCTTCGTAGCGCCCCCCTGAAAAAAAAAAAACAGGTAAAACGATGAAAAAGATGTTTTTTTTTTTTTTTTTTTTTTTTTTTTTTTTCATCCTTCTTACCTTTCATGGCATTGTTTGCGGGAACACCCAATGGGTCACACTCCGAAGAGGGCATCATAATATTTTCTATTGGTACGGCATCTAATTTTGATGCGAACTGATAGTCGACGAATGGCATGTTCCAGCCTGAAATTCAATATATGGCGTATTTGTACAGGATTCTTTGATGTACGTGCAAATTACTCTGGGTGTATATTTTTGTGATGTTTCGAGCATGCACCTTGTGAGTGTATAACTTAGCCACGCATTGTATATGTTTATTCTATGTTTGTGCATTTTTTATGGTTCAAAAAAAATTGTGCTTCGACATTTGCTTGTTGTCATTTTATTTTATTGGTCCTTATTCGTTATTTTCAATGCATATCAATAATGTTTTAGGCATATTGTGCACACACTCTTTGAAATATTAATAGTAAGTTTTATTCTAAAATCTAGGCTCTCTAACTTTCAAGTAGTGACTCATGTTTATGTACAATAAGTGTCAACACATGATATTTAGTTATTTTTCATCGTTTATTAACATTTTTAAATATGTCAATGTAATAAACTTCCTCATTAACGTGCAAACGTCGAATGTGTTTGTTAACTGCTGAAGTGTATTTGCTACGATATGAACAATATGGACACTTGAATCTGGGGTTCATTCCACACCTGAAAGATAATATTACCGTTGTTTTATTTCCAGTATTCATGTGAATCTACAGTAAAAAATCAATTTTATCATTTACTCATTTTTTAGGTGACGCACAAAACAAGATTTTCGAATGAACGACGACGGACAGTTGTTGCAGAAAAATTTTTTCCCTGGACCCTCGTTCCTTGGCCTTCGGTAATTTGTCATGTTGACGTAGTAGAATTCATCTAAAACAAAAAATCAATGATGATTGGTTAGAAGAAGTTTTATAACTAACTAGAAGTCTTTCCTTTTTTTGATGGGGCAAAAAATGACAAAGATAAAGCTTCTTTAGATGAATAAGTAAAATACTCGATGGTGATGATGAAATAATTATTTATTGAAACTATCAAGAAATTTCAACTGTTATTATTACACTTTCATACAATTTTATTGCAGACTAAATTACAATTTCTTAAATTTCTTTTACAACATGTTATATACATTCCTTTGTACACGTAGAAACAATATCCGTTGTTTTAAAAACACTAATAAATATATTTTTTTCACACAAACAGTAAAGTTTTATTTCAAAAGTCCTTACAAAAAAATTGGCGTCCACAATCTAGATAAATGTAACGCCAATAAAAATACACGTATGGTTATAGATTAGTTTGAAACAGAAAAAAAAGAATCTCAAATGATTGGTAAACTTTTAATTGGTATCATCAGAGCACGGATAGTCATCCAAATCAATAATATCAGGGTTTTTGCCCACCATTTCACTCTGGGACGACTCGTCGTGTTCATTTGGATGGCCATCGGAGTATCTGGCACTGCCGTGTTCTCTTCGAAGCGTTGGCTTATTCCATTGGGCTGTGCTTGTCATGACACAGCTGAGAGAGTAAGCCAGTTCCTTGTCAGTTGTAACTAGATTGGATTGTCTGCGCTGATCTTTGACTACAGCTGCAAATTGGAATATTATTATTATTTTATTTTATTTGTTAACTTTATATCTCTTTTAAGCTTAGACGTACAAAAATTTATCAATTTCGAAAGTGAAACCAACGAAATACATTTATGTCTGGATATTTGTATGAATGTATTTTCTAAGAATTTTGCAAAACGAAGAAAGCGTTGGCACTAAACTGAGATTTCATTTATCACTATGGTGAAATATCGATTTAATAATTTAATGGTTGTCTCAATTTTTTTTTTTTTTTTTTTCTAAATCTCCAAAAACTCTGACATATAGTTTGTACTTTTCAAATGATGAATGAGTAATCACTTTTGGAGTTTTATTGGTTAAAATCAAGAGATCGCGTAAAGTACCTTCGATGCAGGAAAAGAGTTGGGTGCTTTTCATGATTTTCTTTCCCTTGGCCTGTTTGACTGCCGTGAATTGCACAGCTACTTCTTTGCTGAGAACCGCCTTCATCACTTTTTCAATGTACTTCGAGATGGACAGGTTTTTATCGTAAAAGGACGTCAGAATTGTTGTCTGAAAGACAAATGATGCAAATCAGTATTGTCAAACGTACACGCCAATCTCCAAAAGTTCCAACGAAAACAGCTCACCAGATCAGTTCTCAAACTCGAGCCTGTCTCAGCCAGGTTTTTGTCAAACCGTTCAAAATCTTCTACGGATGTCAGTGGCAATTTGTAGGAGTGCTTATCACCCAATTGTTTGAAAGTCGACAATTTTCTCGTATTCATCCTCGTGTCCGGTGTCGTGGGCTTGGTGTTTTTTATCTGCTGGGACAATTTGCTCACTTCGCTTTTCAGCTCCTTCACGTTCTCCGATATATTGACGAGGTAACCTGGAGAACGAGAATTCGGCAATTTGTACAAAACGGATTGGTCGCGCAATAAAGCATCGATCCATTGAAACGGGGTTAATTACCAATGACGATTTTTTGAAACTTTTCCTCCGACCCCTGCGATTTTTCATCAACCTGTTGTTCCAACAATTTTATCTTATCTGCAACGAACAAAGAGAAAAATCACGATTAATCTCCAAGACGAAGGAAAAGAGTAACATCAGTCATCACCTTTTCTGTCCACGGGACTCGGAGTCACGTTTATCTGCGTCAAAAGATCGTTCAAGGATATGGTCCGCTTTTCCGGGGAAACGTTGGGATTGCTCGCCACCAGCATTTTCGAAGCTATGCTTTTCGCAATGACGCTCAAGTTTCGCTTGAACTCCTCGCTGAGGGTCGGCTTCTTTTGCAAACCTTTTGCCACGTGGGGAGCGTGAAAATAATAATTTACATTTTACTCATTGCTGCGTGTGCGCCGATGACGGATACAGAGACGCGGCGTGCACTTACTTTCTACTACCTTGATCCGGCATAGGGACGTCGAGGTCGCGGGCGTTGTACTCATTACACCGAAAACACCTGCTTGAAACATATATTGAAAAATTAATGTATACACTCTAATGACTTATACATGCATGTTTTTGCTTCCAACTATTTGGGCCAATTTTTCGTTTGGCCCTTCACACGCGAATACGATAAGAGCAAAGAGTAAGAAAATGACGGGGACGGGTATAATTTGTTTGAAATGTCTCGCATTCCCGTCATTGTCTTACTTTTTGCTCTTATCACGTTTGCGTGCAAATGACCTTTTTTGTGGAAGTGGAAATTATGTTAATTATAGCGGGATAAAATAAACCAAGATGTTGGTGAATTAGTCGATGAGCTGCATTGAATTGTTAATAGTTGTTCAAAATGAAAACGATGGCAGAATAGTGTAAAATGGTGTATTGGTGTCAGCAACGTGATAATAATACAACAGTGAGAAATAAGTGAGCACTTACAGATTGCGAATCACCGGTTTATTGGATAAATAAAATAAAACATTTGTCTCATGAAAACCTACATTCCAACATCAGCCAGGACATGTAAAGTTACTCAATGTATATAATATTGATAAACATTTAGATGATTTAAGTGTTTAACAACACATTTTGCAATACCCACGAAGCACCACGATGCCTATCCACACATTCAAAAGTGGCCTATTACATTAAACTAGATTATATTTTTTTCCTTTTTTTTTCTGTTCATTATTCCAGGAGAAAATTTACTCTCACAAATAGTCTATGTACTTGACCTCGAGGTTCTTGTGACGCAGCAGTACGTGTTTCTTGATGTTTCCCTTCTGTTTACACTTGTACGGGCAATACGTGCATCCGAATCTCGGGTACAAGCCGCATTCGTACCTCTTGTGACGTCCCAAGTTGCTCGAGTACTCGTACGTCTTGCCGCACTGGTTGCACACGTAGACACTGCGATGCGGGTCGTAGGAGCCGGTAAATTTGCTGATCTCGGGTGCCACAGGTAGCGCGCGACCCGCAAACGATGGGGCGAAATTTTCGCCGCTCACCACCGGGTTGAGCATCGCATCCATTTTTACGTACAACGGAGCTGAAACGAAATAATATGGTGACGTTAGTGCGCGCGAGATTTCACACGGACACATGTATTATATATACTTCACGTTTAAACAAAATTTTCATGGCGTACGGTGTGTTTGTTATGGTTGCTGAGGACCCAGTTCATCAAGGCGTATACGTGTTTGGTGTTTCGAGGACTGATTTCGGGGAGGGAAAAATAAACGAGTGCCATTGATTGGGCCATCATTTTCCTTTTATTTCAACACTAAACAACAGAGGTATACATTTTAAAATAGCATACAAGGTAAACGGTATGCGTGATGCTATCGGAAAATACAATGACAGCCACGTCGTTGATTTTTTTTTTTTTTTATGAAACGTTATGTTATCGTTGGTAATTTTTTTATTCTCCGACTACTTTGGCGGTCGATAGAACGTCAGAAAAAAAGATACAATACCGTATGTCTACGAAAATGACGATAAAACTATTTACATGAGACGAAAAAAAAAAAAAAAAAAAAANAAGCTCGTGTTGTCCAATGTTTTCAAGCAGGAGAACGATCACATTATCCTGGTGGACAGGACCACTGTTAAAATTGAGAATCGTCTTTTGGACAAGGATAGACTGAAACCTGTCAACAAGCCCAAGAGAATAAAGCCCGTGTTGGCTGAAACGGAGAGACCACCACCGGATCTAGTCAAAACTACTATGCGCATTTTTGAAAGTTCATCAGTGAAAAAGTTAAAGCCAAAGGGTGAAGTTGCTGTTAAAATTGCCACCTTCAAGACTATAAATGACACTTTCAAGGCCCAAAACCAAAAGAAAATCATTCCAAAGCCACCCCTACAGCCCAAGCCCTTTGTCAATGGAAACGCGAAACTCACGACTTCACCACGTAAGATAATACTCACAAGAAAGCCCACCGCAGAGTTGATAGAGCAAAATAGTCAAGAGTCTTATCACAACGATGGCGTCGTAACGGAACCCATAATTTCGTCGGTTTCTCTGGTGGTCAGTAAATTTCAGCAGATCGAAAGGTCTTACTCTCCGTCGTCTTCTCCGGAACCAAGTAAAGTAAGGTTTTCGCCAATACCAAGCCCAGAGCCTTCAGCAGTAAGGGCAAAAGTGTCTTCTCTAGATCTTAAATCGTCGCCCACTGGTAACATGCCACCAATTCCATCACCAAGGACCACACCGCCAAAGCTTCAATCTCCGTTGTCTCCAAGGACAGAAGCCAACGCCAAGCAGCCTTCCATTTTTGTACAAAAGTCAAATTCTACTCCACTGACGAGTAAGTACGAGCAGTCCAAGTTGTCATCACCCCTGTCTTCTGAAGTGCCCAAAATAGACTTTGAGCAGAACAAGGACGAGCCTTCCGAGGAGCAGGTAAAAGAGACAGTGTTAGAATTAAATAATCAAAACAGCGTGGAGACAGTAAACACGAGTGATGTGGCAAAGTTAAGTGACTCGGCTTCATCCTTGGACTCAACTCTTCTGGTTGAGAGTTTCGACGAGGTGGTCGAGGTGGTCGACAGTCCCAGAACAGTGTCAAAGTCCGCCCTCGACAACATAAGCAAGGCAGGCATGACAGTGCAGTTCAGTTTCAATGACAGTCCATCCATAAAAAGTTACCTGCCCAGACCTGTGGCGTCCACTCCCAATGAATCGGTGGAGGCCTCCTTCGAGTGCGAGCTCGCGTCACCCAAGCTAGTCGAGTGCTGCGCCAGGCTAAAATCACCTTCCGCGGAAAGTCCGAGTACGTCCAGCTTGTCCGAGTTGAACTCGACGACGTCCCTCGAATCGCCCGTCAGAGCAGAGGCTGACGACAAAGCGATCTTCAAAGAAGATCCCCCGAAGGATGGCGCTGAAACAAAGCCCATCGGGGCGATCTCGAGCCTGAGCCTCATAAAATCGACGACGACGACGACTTTCTCGCAAGGCAACGAATCGAAAACCATAAGGAGCCAGAAGCCTGAGTCAAACTCACCCCCTCAAAAGCAGATAGGCATCATACGGCCGCTCGTGTCGACCAAGACCCAGTTGCCCCAGCAAAATCTCAGCAACAGGGAGATCGAGAAAAATTTGATAAACCGCGTGAAGAGCATAGAACAGCAGCAGCAGCAGCCTACGAAAGTGGTGGTGAGTTTGAAAAGTGCCGAGGAAATTCAACCTTCGGGCAAGAAGAACAACAACAGCAACAACAACTCGAGCGCCGGTCTGTGGGACTCGAAGCCGTGGAACCAGGCCAACAACACGATGGTATTCAACTTTAGCAACAGAAAGGACGTGCCGGACTACATAGAGAACGACGGCTTGATCATCAAGAGGAAACGCGAGAAGCCAAGGGTAATTATATTTGCGTTGCTCTATATAAAAAACGACATGGTCTCTGAATTTTGCACTTGTTTTCTTGCTAGGGATGAACCTAAGTATTTAAAAAAAAAATTTTTTTTTTCTAATTTTATGACATAAGTTGATATAATTACATTTAATTCAGACTTTCTAAAGGAAACTGCACACATTGCTAAATGATTATCTGCTCTCCACCTCTTCCTTCAAATCAATACAGTACACATCTTCATCCTTGTGAGTGTGCCTAATATGGTTGTACGCATTGTAACGATACTTGCTTTTGTAAATGCAGTACGGGCATTTGAATCTCGGACGCTGATAGCAAGCGTACTTGAGATGTTGCTGCAGTCCACGCTCGTACGAGAAACGACTGAGGCAGTTTGGGCACAAGAACCGCCGGCCTGAGTTACTGGTGTCGTAGCCGTCGTCGGTTTGAAAACGTCGATTAACGGCCGGTCTACCACGTCGAGGTCGTCGCTGGGCTCGCAGTGACGACGAGTTGTTCAGGATGTCCTCGACTTTAGCTATGCGCAGGCCCCAAGGAGCTTTATTAAAGAAACAGAAAAAAAATGCATCGTGCACGTTAGCGCAGGTTTTTTTTATTATTTTTTTTATTTTTATTGTTGGTGAGTTCGAACGGTAATTTTAACTATTGTACGAAAAATCAGATGTTTGTACGTATATTTATGTTCATGCGAAAAAAAAAAAAAAAACGTTTACCTGATTCAACGCTGGAATATGTTATTATTACTGACTATCGTCTTTTCTTGCGAATAACTTGGTGAAATTATTGTTTTTTGGAGATTGAAAAATGAAATTTTCACCGCCAGTTTGGGTTATTTTGTTTATTTTTAGCCATGGTCTTGCAAAATCACTCGTAGTGTTCAAATACAATACCAAGAAATAAATTTCACAGTATACGTATAATAAATTGTTAGATGCTTATTTTCATGAAAAATCAGTTTACAGTTAAATAAATAAGTACTTAATATTTTATACAAGATTATATGTGACGTTTATATAAGTTACAGGTTTATAAATGTACCACATAAAAATTAGAGAGCCAGCGCTTTAACCACTTTCTTCGTAGCGGATGATTTTTGGCTCACATTCTTTTACAAATCCAACGCAAATAGTTTTTATCGTAAAACAATTCTTTTTAACGTCATTAAATATATTATCAACCATCTCTCATAAATTCTTTTAAAATTTTACTAACAACTGGGTTTTTTAATTCGAATAAGGGGGTAGATTTTTACACACACACACCCACACACACATCAAAGCATATACAATCCTCTCATGCACGGCCATTTAATCTTAAACATTTTCTTCGTTAAAAAAACTCGTTTCGTTAAAATTTTTGTCTTTTCATAAGTACAATGATAACATTCATCTAGTACAAAAACTTGTCCTGCACGAGATCCACGATGCAGATTTCTCTGTCCGGGTGAAGTCTTTTAACGTGAGTTCTAACATTGGGCGAGTGTTTCGTGCAGTAGTTGCAGTACAGACACTTAAACCGAGGTTTTTGGCCGCATTGGTATTTGAGATGATTGCGTAAATTGTCTTTGCGCGTGAACGTCGTGGGACACTGGGGACACAGGAAACGACCGCTCTCCGACTGGCTCACGGGTATCTCGAGGTGAGTTGGTCGCCCGAACGGTGAGTAGAACAGCGAATCAATTCCTGAAACATACAAATTTTGGTTACCTCGTTAGTGAAAGTGGTACTACCATTTTCTTCATTTTTTTTTTTTTCTTTTCTGGTACGGATAGTGGGAGTAGAGCTAGTTTGTACGTAGCAACAGCAGTTGACGGGTAATTAAAATTGATAGATCGAGTATATATTGGTATATATATATATTTTTTTTTTGGTCTTTTATTGCATATTATAATTTAATATAAAATATAAAACTCTACGATTTTTTTCTAAATACAGTGACAATTTCATCTACAAAATTCGAGATGATCTTACACGGAGAACAATGCCCAAACTAAACTTTTCCTATTTTTTTTTTTTCAGCCTCCTCAGTACGAGTCCAAGTGAACCTTTGCGTGCTCCCGCAAGTGATGTCGATGCTTGAACATTTTCATGCACTTTTCGCACTGAAAGTTCGGAGCTTTCCCTGCAATTTTTACTGAGTGAAAACATTGTTAGTGCTCGTTGATGCTAGCAAAGCAGATATTTTTATGTACCGCATTCGAATTTGAGATGGCGCACCAGGGTGTACTTGCGGAAGTAGCGACGACCGCAACGCTCGCACTTGAAGGGCAGGGGATCGTTGGCTATGGTGCACGACAACGGTGACTGCAGGAATATCTGGGCTGGTCCTTGGAAAAGCCAATCTGCAACACAAATCGTTTAGTATCAAGAATTTCATTTTTTTTTCTTTGTCACTGTTTTTTTGCTATCGAGTTGTTTGAATTGGGAATACGAGCAATCAAATTGCGTGCCATATAGGATTACCCATACATCCACACTCACGATTACGGGAGACTAGCAGGTTTATCTTGGTCGCTGAATACTAGTTTTTTTTCGACAATTTATTATCAAGTTGTTTCTTCTGTACAGTCGTTATTAAATATCATATATTTCAACACGTGCAACCGCGTCACGAACATGTTAAATACAAAAACTACACTATTCGAAGTAAACATTAAAAATCCGATTCACCAAAGTAAATGCAAAAATCGTTAACAATTGCTTTTCTAAAAACCTTTTACAATTGAAAAAAAAAGCCGCGCATTGTTTTTCGCGTCCTAAAAAAACACACACTTACAACAAGAAGTACCCACAAAAATGTCGAAGAGGGTTGGAAAAAAAAAAAAAAAATCATTTTCCAGCAGATGATAGCTAACTCGTCGATTTGTATCTCCCATGTTTGGCGACCTGATGGTTCGTGAGTTCGTAGCGCCGATAAAAGCTACGCTCGCAGACATCGCAGCTGAACTTGGGCGCCTGTAAACACTCCAGTCGTACATGACGCATCAGGTTCTCGATACGGTTGTAGCTCCTGTTGCACTGACAGCACACGAAGGCCTGGTTGCTGCCCTGTGCCGTGCTCGCCGGTCGCCGTGAATACCTGCGTCGGGGCTTCGTGTAGTCACTATAATCGACGTCACCTATTTCGATAGTTGGTGGAAGCGGTGGGTTGGCGATGACGCCGTACTCGCTGCTTAATCCGATAGTTGGTGGAATCGGTGGGTCGGCGATGACACCGTAATCGTCGTTGACGTAATAGTACTCTGTGGGGAAGAAAATCAGAGGTTGTTTGTACAAAATCTTGGAAAAAGCTGGTTTTTTTTTTGATCAAGAGATACATAGCTTACGCGTACGGCGCTTCGGAGCGTGGAGCTATATGGATTAATTTTTATGTGATTTATGGACAATGCGATGATAGTCAAGAGAAGCGATCGATAAGTCCTGGCAAATCGTTTTATTGTACATTTTGTTTTATTATTACAAAAAACAAAAAATATCTTTACAAGCGCCAGTCTTGTCAGTTACAAAAATGGAAACTGTGCACGTGCTCTTTTAGATGGTGTTTGTGCTTGTAGCGCTTGTTAGGACACAACCGGCAGACGAAACGTGGCTCGGCGCCGCAGGCATTGCGTCTGTGGACGTTCAGAGACTTGCGCCACTTGTACCGCCTGCCGCATCGAGTGCACTCGTGTTTTCGCTCTTCTTCGTCTTTGCTACCTGAAAACATGAGTTTTTAGGGATATTGTGTTTTTCAGTGTGGAGTTTTTTTTTTCAATTGTAACTGTGTCATAAAATATGTTACTAATTTCTAGGATATCAGAAATAATGGAGTAGTTATGAAGAAAAAAATTAAAAAAAAACAATGAGTGGATCGCGTCACAAGGGAAAACATTTGTTGCAAGGAAGATTGAAAGATATATTAATGAGTTTTTCGTAAGTTGTTTATTTTCCTTGTAAATGAGGATTTTTACAGAATTAGAAAGAGACAGATAGTAGTAGTAATTATAATAAATGATTAGAAATATTATTAAAAATATATGTATACAAGTCTATGTAAGCTTATTCAATGGAAGTACCATCACTAGCTTTAAAAATTAATTAACAACTTTGACATTTATTTACATTTTTACATACAAATATCTTTAGGTTCACATGAGCAAGGTTATTAAAGCTTGAGTTCGTTGTGGACTTGATAAAATTAAATGAACTTAAATCTGCAAGCCTCATTGAGATTTTTTAATAACACTAAATATTATTCGCAAATCTAATTGTAATATTTAAACTTTGATGGTGAGGCAGGTGTAATCAAGAGATATAAATAGTAAAAAACAATGTTTTGGTGACTTTCATAGGATAAAACTTTTTTGACTCGCGTATGTTAACTTTTTTACTTTATTGGACACATGGAATCTTCACCAAAACAACACTTGTACTCGTTTTTCAAACATAACAATTGAATTTCGTTGAATCCAAAAGTTCAGGAAAAGCTTAGACTTTGAAAGTGTCTCAATATTATTTAACGACGCATAAAAACCACATATACAAAAAAAAAAAAAAAATAAATAAATAAAAAAATAATAAACGAAATGATTCCTTATTTACCAATAAAATTTTTAAGAATCAATAGAATGTAGCCGGCTTAGGTGTTTCTTGAGATGTTGTTTGTGCTTGTACCGATTGCCACAGACGACACAGACGAACTGCTGCCCGACACCGCACACGCGTCGTTGGTGCTGCATCAGCGAGATCCGCGACTTGTAATTTTTAAAGCAACGCTCGCACGTGTATTGCCAGTGATCGGTCCAGTTTTTGTCTGCAAAAACACAAACATAGGTTTGGCTGTAGCAACATCGTCTTGACGGACGATCAGGTTTTTTTTTTTTTTTTTTATTATTTTATACGTTTAAGCACTGATTAGAAAGAGAGAGATGNAATAAGATGCATAGAAGAAAAGATGTGGTTCGGCGTTAATTATGCTGGATGTTTAAATTAACTAATTAAAAATACACTCTTAAATACAAGCCAGGAAAACTTAAGACCATTGCTGATGCATCTTCTAAAAACCCAGTAGGACTATTTCCTTATACAGGAGACAATATAAACAATGGACTACCATTACTAAGAAATATGATAAGGGGTTGGGAAAAAAAAAAAAAAAAAAGAAAACAGTGTGAACGAGCAGCGTAAGATTCGGTAAGATTAATCAATTACTTGAAAGCGTTCGATTTAAGACGAGTACACCAGCCAAGGATGAAGTCGTCCCGCGTGCTGTTGTAGGTGGTGCTTGTGCTTGAAGCATTTCGAGCAGATCGAGCACACGAATTTTCGTACCCCACTGCACTCGTGCTGTTGGTGCCGTACCAGGGATCCTTTGGTTTTGTACACTTTTCTGCACCGGTCGCAGGTGAAGCGAATCGCAAAATCTGAAATGATGAAGCATTCGGGGTTACTGGTGACTATCGAAGTCGGTGGGCTAACTTTTTTCCTCAGAGCAACACCATTTTGGGTAAGAAAGAAACAAAAACAAACAAAAAACAATAATAGATTTCACAGCGAGTTTGTTCGTCTTGTGGCGAGAATAACGATGCAAATAATAGACATGTATATTGTAAAATATTTCCATAATTGAAGTTTTGCTTATTTTAACGGTACTGTTTTTATTGACACCGATGCTTTGAAAGCAGTGCCAGACATTAGTCTTCATTCGGATGGAGTTGAAACTTTTTAAGATTTTCAATTCACATAATCTAAAAGCAGGCACCTGAAAAANTCGTTTGCTCTATTTTTGGCAAACTCTTCAGAGAAGGATTTTCGATTGACATGTACAGGTGATTAACGCGTTTGTTCATGTTAGCAATAATTTGTTATGCATTGAGATTTAATATTTGATAGAATTAATATTTTGTACGAAAAAGTTATTTAAAATGAGAAAGTAATGTTTAAAAATTAAAAAAGATTTTTCTCTCTGTGATCTTCGTTGAAGAAATCAAAAGAAAAAATTTTTTTTTTTTTTTTTTTTTTTAAACACGCTAATGGTTCAAAAAAATATTTTATTACTCCACAAGCGTGCACACTATGATTACAAGAAATTGTAAGTCGATCATTGTCTAACATGTGTAAACGAATAAGTAACTCAACCCAATACTCAAACATTTTACGGTTTCTACCAATTTTTGTTTGTAATTACATTACAATAATACCTTATGTTATGGCGTATCATTGTATGATACGGATTAAAAAAAAAAAAATGTTTTGTTTAACTAATTCTATCAAAGAAATAGCAGAGTTACAATGATAGGGCTTATCTGAGTATTGGGTAATTAAAAACCAAATATCCGGGACGTACATTTTAAATGCATTTCAACTCGGAAAACGCACGTAACTATCGAATATTCAAGTATTCGGGCAAACAAGTTATCGCATTCATTTGTTAGCAATAAATTTTCACTCTCCCAACTTTCCCTAATTGTTTGCACGTGTTTTAAGCTTCAAGCTATTTTACTTATGAGCGGTAGGTATACTTACAATTGGAAATAGGTGAACGATCCTAATTATATTAGTAACAAAACTCGACGTGTTTGAGTATCGGGTCAGTTCTCTTACATCATGAAAGTGTAAGAATAAAAGATTACGCAAACAATGTACAATTGAAGTTAATTGTAGCAAAAGAAAAGTGGCGTTTTCTGGTGCAATACGACGATTATAAATAATTATATACTATACAACAACAGGACGAAATTATGATAGTTGGCAACTACAGTCGACCGAACCCTTAGTGGATGTTAGAGCTTGCATAGCGTCGCGGCAAGAAAGAAACTTTTTGTCCGAGAGTGGTCTTGGGGTGTTTTTTCTTCGACTCGCCGTAAATGTCTTTGTGGACGGTCGTTAGGTGCCGCGTGAAGTTGCTCTTCTGCTTGGTCCTGTGGACGCAGTGCGGGCACTTGAACTGCGGAGGCTTGTCGCACTCCTCGTCGGTGTGTCTCTTCAGGCTGCTGAAGTGCTTGTATTTTTTGCCACAGTTGTAGCAACAGAAGCGCTTGTCCTTGTCTTCGGAGTGCTCTCTCGTCGGTGGGTTCGGGGTCTTCCGTGATGAT
Source organism: Copidosoma floridanum (assembly GCF_000648655.2). The sequence goes on along the minus strand of NW_019379577.1, from coordinate 1,048,503 downwards.
GAATCTGTGGGAACAGAGGAAGCAAAACGAGACGAAAAGTTAGTTCGAGCTTTCTTTTCTGGCTTTTTTGAGGGATGCAAGTGGATCGGGGTTTGCAAGCTCTGGCGCTGGTTGTACCGGGGATTTTCAGTGATGAATATAACGTTAGGTACGACAAATGCGATAATCTTCGTAGTTTTTCCGAATGGCAATTTTTATAGTGGATAAAATCAAACAGTGGGTAAAAATTATCTTCAGTGTTTTTTTTTTTTTTTCCCCTTGTAGAGCTTACTGATTTCGAAAGACAAAAAAATTATCTGCGAGTAATCAACATATTTTATTGAGTGCATCTTTTTCTTTGCGTGTTTTACTACTATAGTTCATTTTCGAAATGTCTATTTCTACTGTGAAACCATTGATTCTGTGTTATTTTATGCACACAATTATCTCTGTGTATTTTTATTATCATTTATGATACTAAAGTGTATTTTGTAGTTCAACTCTGAGTTTCAAATTTAATTTAAAGATAATATTAATTTCTTATTTTTTGATACAATTACATTTTAGTTAACAATTAAATTAAATTTTTAATCAATTAGCATTTCAATTACCTTGTAAATATTACTTTTAATTAAAACAATTTTTAATTGTACATTATATTGAATGGTTCACTGAATTGCGAATAGACTGGTTAATAAAGTTTTGAATCACTCCGTTGTAAAATTAATTGTTTTAAAACTCTGAGTTCTACTTATGATTGTTTGTTGATTAAACATTTTTAAAAGCTTTTTAAAAACAATGAAGTAATGTCATAATAATTGCAATCGTCGAATGAAAAAATTAAAAAATTTCAACAATTCCCTTCAATGGCTGCAGTGTCAACATACCAAAAAATAAAAAATAGGCACTACATACTTCGGATTTTAGTTGCCATTCGTGAAACAATTCCCATTGTTAACCAGATTACTTGTTAAAAATTTCACACCACAATTCATCTTATTGTCCTAAAAATTTTATTTACCATTTTTTGTCATGTCAATGCTCGTGAATAACAGTCTACCAGCGCACAAGTGTTATTTGAAAAACAGCGCGTGTTTCTGATACTCGAAAATCTTCTGATTTTGCTCGATGATCTTCTTGATGAGACAATCCTTCTCCAGGAAGGAGGACGTACAATCCACGGCGCCGTTTTCCCTGTATCCGTAACGATCGCCATGAACAGTTCTCAGATGCCGCGTGCAGTTACTTTTTTGTTTGAACGCCCGAGAACAGTAGTAGCACTTAAAGCGCGCAGGTAGACTGCACTCGTATTGCACGTGACGTTTGAGACATGTTGGACGCTTGTAGAGATTTCCACATTTGTCGCAACAATAAGGCAAGGACTCGTCGATCACCGATGAGGATGATATTGATTTCTTCTGTGATGGCAAAGGTTTTGTTTGTATCATTTTGATGACGCTGCTGGTGATTCCTGTAGCAACAGAAGAAGCGACCTTTACGTGAGATACGTCTTTAGGGAAGAAACATTGTTTTGGTGGTGATCGTTTGCTCTATTTTTGGCAAACTCTTCAGAGAAGGATTTTCGATTGACATGTACAGGTGATTAACGCGTTTGTTCATGTTAGCAATAATTTGTTATGCATTGAGATTTAATATTTGATAGAATTAATATTTTGTACGAAAAAGTTATTTAAAATGAGAAAGTAATGTTTAAAAATTAAAAAAGAAAATCAAAAACACAAAGGAGATACTAAATCGTTGCTTGACTTGCTGAAAACAGCCCAAAAAACAATAATGTAATTAAGGCGCGAAAAAAAATATACATTGTTGAAGGAACGTATGTGGGTTATTATCTTCAGGTGATGAATCGTTGAAAAACATCTTCAGTTGATCCATTAATTACAATTATCTTCGAATAATGAATCGAGACAAGTAATCAATGTTTATTTTCAAACAGTTCAGTTTTGCTTCCTGTATCTATTAAATAAATCAATTATAAAAATCAGGTAATATTTGGAAACATATAGAGGGAAATTTATTTAAAGTTACAAAGTTTGTAGTTGCTTTCTGTTTTACCATTCCTAAAATACCAATACAGTTATTCAGAATGTCCTTTAACTTTCAAACGACTGACGATAAGAGATGCAACCTAGAAAAAATATTGAATTGTTAATAACATTTTAACCAATTTAAAATTTCTTATATTAACTTAATTCTTTAATGAGAATGAAAAAAGTAAAAACACTGCAATTAAGTTCTTTTATAAAACTTTATTTAATTTTTAAAATTAACTACAGTCGGATTTATTGAAGATTAAAAGTATGATAGAAATCTGGAATGTTAAAATATTACATTATTACAAATCAGAGGGTATTAATGTATAGTAATGTCTGCATTAAAATTCTTTTTCTTCAGATGCTTAAAATCGGAATCAAAATCGATTAAATTTCTCAAAAAAATATGAAGAAAATTAAAATAACTTATTGGTACTGAAAAAATTTATTCCAAAACTTTACTTAATTCATATAAAGTTATTCAATGTTTACTAATTTATTATACATAGAATTTATCAAATAATAATGGCGTACGAAGTAACAGCTATGGAAAATACAAAATAGCTTTCTGAGGCGCTGAGCGGCGAGTAAGGCCATTGATTTCTTTAGATTATCTTAATACGTAAAAATTAGTTATACTGTTTACGTTGTATGCGGTATTTTAGATGTTATTTAATATTGAAGCTCACAGTTTAAATTACTATTACACTACATAAGGTTTCGTGGAGAATTTCAAAAATAAATAAGTAAAATATGCTATAAATGAACAATAAAGAACTTTATAAAAATAAAAAAAATATATAAATAAAAAATTTAATCAACACAATTATTAATTAAATTAATTGAATATTATCAAAAGGAAATGATTTATAAAAACATAATTACTATTACAAATATTAACATTTCCACGAATTTCTAAATCAGTAGCGTGAGTTTTCTAATAATTTAATTGAGTATTCAAACATGAAATTCCTTTAGGGTCAATTAATGAATTAGTGTTCAACTTTCATGTCCAAATTTTTAAAATATTTTACACCACTAAAAAAAGTATTTATACATGATCGATAGCTTAAATCTTTTATAATAATTAAAAATTGACAGAGATTAACTATTTATTACAAATAAATTTTCAAACCGCATGTGCCCAGCTTTACACATTATCTATGGACTTCCTTTGT
>NW_019379577.1:1023047-1038436 GCF_000648655.2 Copidosoma floridanum | reverse complement strand
AAAAATAAATAAATAAAATAACTAAATAAACTGCACTCTATATTAAAATCAGTCTTATATTACAACATATGAGAGAATTAGCATTTATGGTGAAAACGGTAAAAAATATTCATTATGCAATAAATAAATGGGTAGGTATGCATGAAACTATTTACAGCGAGTATATTTCAGTAATCTATGCCGCACATGTAGTGACGATGTGCAGATATAACGTAAGCCAACATGCGCACAGTAATGTTCATTTTAAATGCTTAAAAAATATGGAACCAGTGTGACCAGAATGGTTGCTATGGAAGAGTTTATGAGAACTGTTCGAGCTCGAAGCTATGTATTTATTTGGATAGCCTAAGGTATTAATATCAAATAATCATTTTTACAATTAAAATGCAGATTTTTCATCTTATTACATGTTCAATTTTTAACTAAAAAAAATTCAAAATGCTCAATTTTTCCCCCACGTTTCGTCAACCCAAACAATTTTTACGATCCAGCGTATTTTATCACAGCAAATTTTGTTACCTCATGCCAAAAGAGTTTTTTGTCTCTGATCCAAAAGTGATTGCACGAAAGTATTATTCATACTTTATTAAAATTTTCAAAATTTCAAAATACGCCTCTCGAATTTCCTATTCATCATCAAGCATCATCACACTCGTGAAATCGCAAAATTTAGCTTGAAATCCCCAATGCAGGATCGAAAATGGCCCCGAGCAAGATAATATACTTTATATTTCATGTAAGGTTCAGCGTGAAAAGTATTTGCAACGCCGGCAGAAAAATACTATAAAAATCATCTCAACGCGGCATTCACGTGTCGTTAAAACGAAAAATCGTCAGGCACAGTCTGTCGTATTTTCCATTAGCGACGTACACATCGTATGTATTTGCAAAATTACACGATCTCCTGCTTGTAAAGCTTGTCCTTGTGCATACGCTCGATGTGCCGCGAGATGTGCATCTTCTGCTTGGCTCGATAAACGCAGTGCGGACACTGGAACTGGGGCTCCTTGCCGCACTCCCACTTCCGGTGATTCCTCAGGCTGCTCTTGAGCTTGTAGACGCGGCCACAGTTGGAGCAGCTGAAACCCTCGCCCGTACCGCTGCCCAACGAGTTGTCCAAACTCAAGCCCTTGCTTAGCTCAAGGCTCGAGCGCCACATGATTGAAGGCACGTTCTCGGCGAGCTTCTGCCAGGCTTCGGCCCACTTCAAGCTCGTCGCGATACTCAGATCCTCGGCTGTAACATAATGCAAGCCAGGAAGTGTTAGTACGGAAAAACCTTTGCCCAGCTAAGCCTGGGCAACACCAGCCCTTCTACTGAATTTCGCGCAAGCGTCGTTATCGTTAACCTTGCGAGTGAAAATTTCAGATTTTCGAGTTGAAGTTTCATTTTTGTATTTTATTTCACATACGGCGCGGCGGCGTCGCAGACATTTATTTATATGATTTTATATTAGTATTATGGAAAAAGAGAGAGAGAAATGGGCGTGTATAGCTTATTTTCGAATTATCCGTCGTTTGCGTAAACCTATAAAAAGCAATCTTTGAAATTTTCCGCCCAAAGCAGCTACTGATAGTCAATGTAGATATTACTTGAATTTTGAAAAAGAATAAGCTAACCGCATGTGCCCAGCTTTACACATTATCTATGGACTTCCTTTGTAAAATAGTTTGTTAAGCAGATATATTGATGAATGAAAAAATTAAATTTCATTTCTTTACTACATTTTACAGAAAATATAAAATGGACCATGTAATTAACAAAAGCCTTAGAATATCCCTCTCGTTTTGTCGACAAAACGAGTCAAAAAATCAAAATAGTTTCCAGACTTATCTAAAAATTAAAGTATCTGAACTATCAGGAGTGAGGGACATTTCAAATTATTTTTTATAATTAGTGAAAGAGTTTCTTGAGTACCAAAATTATTGAAAATGATTTGAGAAATGCATAAACATTAGAAAAAAAAAATATATATATTTTAGTTTAAAACATTGATTTATCAGGAAATGTTTCGAAATGCTACATTCAACGTCTCCAATTTTATAATCTAAATCTAAATGGTACATACATAAAGGCACGTAACACCAAGGCTTTTTGATCTTTTCTCACAGCTTAATTAGATGGACATTTTAGACGTTACTTTATCGTTTCACCAGGTGAATTACTTTGATAATTACTTATATATTAATAGCTAAATAATTATTTCTTATTAAGTAAGTGTAGTACATTTTAGTTTACTTCTACCCACATTTTTTTTCTACTTAAATCCTAAAAATACAAAGCTCTGGTTTGACTCATTCAAGTGCAATAATTAGAAGCCGAAAGAAATGATTCGTTAAAAAGATAAACATTAACAAATTAAATTATTTGTTTAATTACTCCCAGTTAAAGCATTCCAGCCAAAATATTTTTAATTAAAGCTGATTGAAACAAATAAAAAATTAGTATTTCTAAGTAAGNGTATTGTAAAAAAAAAAACAAACAATGATTTAATAAAATGTTACCTTTATTGGTGTTATACAAATTTTGAAATCAACATTATAGTATCTTCAATAAATTTTTAACAACATTTCTTAAATAGTTATACTCCAGAATATCAACTATTATTATTGTCTCTATATTTAACGAAGTAAACAAAAAATAAATAATCAAAATAATCGTATCTACACGTGATAACTACCTATTTTAAAATCTTAGTTAATCGACATCTTTATTATTCGCAAATGAAGTTATTCTCTCGTTCTCAAATGCTTGGATAAATTCCTAAATTTTGATTTAATATGTAATTCCTGTTTCGAGAAATACGTTTCAATCGTTGAACTAGCTTTGAGAACATGTAAGTACAATACTTTGTATTAATGGATGGTTTTAGTGGTTAAAAATTGCAGACTTATCGTATGGATAGTAAATTTTCGCATACAAGTATTATATAAGTTTAAAAAAGTTGTAACAAAAAATAATTACTATTCAGTAAAACACAAAAATATCAGTATAAACTTAATACTGTAGATAAAACAATTTATAAAAATATTTTTGACTTAGTTCCATCATAAATGATGTGCGAATTTCTAAAACTACGTGAATGCGTGTCTCTTTTCATGAGTAATGAGCTTATCACGTCGGTAAAATTTCTTAGGACAGAAAGCACAAGCGAAAGTGGGCTCCTCGACATGCTGCTTTAAATGAGCTGTCAGGTTGTGCTTGTACATAAACCAATTTTGGCAGATGTGGCATTGCAACTTTGGTCGTTGGCCGCACTCCACTTTTTCATGGCGTTTCAAACACGACAATCTCATGTACTGTCGGCCACAGTTCAAGCACCTAAACTTTGCTTGTTGAGGATTAACTAGTTGAGAGGTAGATGGCATGTAGATTGATTTTGGCTGCCAAAAACCTGAAAAAAATATAGTACCAGTGATGAAGATGGGTTCGATTAAATTGATTTCATAATTTAGTTAGAGTTAGAGTTTGTAAGCTTTAATTGGAATTTTTGTACCGTATCACCATGTATTTACAAATAAAATTGACAAAAATTGTTTTACGCAGGTATAAGTAATAGATATTTTTTTGTTTAATTAAATCTATGTTACAATCACTACAGTATTATTTGTAAGTATGAAACAATCGATAAAAAAAATAAATTATTAAATATTTGTTAATAGTATTTAACTATTAATATATTACTAGAAATGTGTGGTAAAAACAATTATAACAAGTATGACTGGTTCTTATTGTAATAATAATATTGTTGTACAAAACAAAGTTTTAGGTGTTTTTAATTATTATAAATTTTCGTACAGCATATAAATAGTTTGAAAAATCAGTGATCGGACATTGCCATTGAGTTGCCGATGATGTGGGATTGAAGTTTGCCATACTCATGGTGAGAAAAACAACATTATGATCGATTTAATTGCCTGGAATATAAAATAATACAATTAATACGAGTTTTTATTAAGATTTAACTGGATGAAAATACAACGGGAGAATTTCATTATTTAAATGTAAATAAATAAACAAAGTTTGTACATACATGTACATATTTATTAATGCAAATGGGATACATACGATACATAATACGAAAAAATAACTAAAAAAAGTTACTTATATTTTGAAGTACATAACTAAACAAATGAGGTTATGAGATACAAACAATTAAGGATTGAAAAGAGTGTAAACTAATAAATGAATGAAAAATAAAAAATATGGCCCAGTATTATCACAAATACTCTCCTTTCAAGTGCATTGTCAGTCGAAAATATACTCATAAAATTTAAAATAAATAAGTGGAACAATAAATCAAATCTTTTTTTTTTATTTCGATGATTCTATCACAATCGAATTAAAGCTTTTTTTTCTTATAAAAATACGTCTTTCAATTGTATTTTGTGTTTTAAGGCAATGAACGAAGCAGCTTTGAAAATTAAAAAATTTTAACTAATGACGAACACTTTTTAGCAGAGGTAAGGCAGTTTTGAAAGTGAGATCCTCTAAATACAGCATAAAGACTTTGCTAAGAAAAAAAAAAAAAAAAACTGTTTACTAATAAGCCAAAAAAAAACAATTGTAAACTACTGTAGCTAAACTTAAAATTCAACAAAGCAGAAAATACAGCAAAATGAAACAGTTTTACCACATATTTATCTAATGAGGATATTAATAAATAAATCGTTTATGCCATTGTTTCGAAAGGTAAGAAAATAATTTATTCTGATTTATTAATAGAAAAACCAACTTATTATTTTAAAGATGATGACATACGTTAGGAGTATACGCTTTTAGGGTTATTTATTGTTTCAAATAAATTAATAATTTAAACATTGACTTGGATAAATCACAGTTGTTATTCTCTTGATGAATATTTCTGTTTGCATTTTGTAACTTTACGTTTAATTTTAACATTTGTCAAGTCTAATCCAGTTCTGTGGAATAAGAACCTAAAAAGAAAAAAATAAAAACAATTTAATACACACTCTATGAGTAATATTTTACATTAACTAATGTGCAACTCATATAGAGAAGCATGAGTGCATAATTAAAAATGATTACAAAATAATTTTTATCGCAATGATAATTAGTATTTTAACCTATGGCTTAAACTATTAAAAAATTATTCATAAAAACTTGTCAAAGAATATGCTTGATTAATCGATAAAAAATTCAAATAGCCTCGACTTGTGGAATTTCATATAAACTAAAAACTAAGTTTGCATATAATTATGCCTAAAATTTACAGCTTCGTTACTGCAGCGAAGCAGTATCTAGAAAAATTGGATGTTTTCGAAGTAGAACATAGTCTAATGAAATTTATTGTACATAGTATATTGGCTAGTTTTGTAGTAAAATTAAACATTTATGACGCTCTGTTGGCTTATTTAAGGAATGAGTATGTTTAGGTAGTTGTTTTTCCTTGCATTGTATTTGGCAAATGCATTATAGTTATCTTACTTATTATCATAGGTAGTGGAATAATCTTACTACTAGAAATAAAATAGTTTGACCAAAAAAAATTACGTGTTGTGTATTTTTTGTATTTGATATAAAAANTTTTTTGTTAATTTTTTTAATTGAAAGACAAATTTTTGTTTTTCGTCAGTCTATCATGTTTATCAATAATAATCTTATTACTACTCTTAAATATAACAATGAAAAGCTTTTAATTATAATCGCGTTACATGGATTTTGCGCATTAAGGTAAAAAATTTGTAACCACGGTTGTTCAATTGAAATTCTTTCATCACAAAATTGACGTACTATTAGTCAGAAATTGTATGTGATTTTTTTTCAGGTTACATTATGAAATAAAAGTTACTAAAAGTTGTATTTAAAATAATAGAAACGACCAGGAAAGTTTAAGACTGGACTCTTTCATCGTTTCAGTAGCACCTATATATTGTACATCATTGTACATAGAACGGCTTACTTATTTGAAGATTATTTTTTAATGATCCTAAGGTTCTTATGACTTTGAAACAACATATTTTTGAGATAACAAAAAATAAATGATTTTAAGATTTTTGGTACATAGAAATTTTTTTAAATTAATGTTCAACTAAAAATAAATTCGAGTCGAGACGGCTTAAAAATTTTCCACCTTAGAGTCATCAAAGATTTGTTGTTTGAAGGTATAAGAAAGGAAGAAGCACAAGAAGAAAAAAAAAGGACAAAAAAAATAAAACTCTTCAGTTCTGCTTGTCGTCTTTCTTCTGGGCACTGCTACGATCGTTCAGTCTCGAAAAGTGCTGCTCAACCTGATGCGCGTGCAAAATGAAGGACTTGAAGGCTGCAAACGGACACATCAGACACTTGAACTCCGGAGCCTCGCACTTGTGCTTCAGATAATTGCTCCACATCTTGTAGAACTTGGAGCATTTGGTGCACGTGTAGCCGAGCATCTGCTCGCCCGCATATGTCTTGCGATAGGCTGAAATTAGACAAACACAAGTTAAACCAGAGTTTGGGCTCTACTAAGGGTGTTTTCTTTAGCCTTGGAAATAATATGCAAGCGTTGCGCCGGTAGATTTTTTTAGGCTTGCGTTTGAGATAGTTGCGTGTCTACCGTTTTGCAAAGTTAAAGGAGGAAGATGCTTGATTTACGAAAATAGAGTATCAATGAAGCTAAACAAGCTGGCAAGCTTATGATTTACGAAAGGTCAGTTGTGATTGTTTGATGAAACTATCATCAGATATTCCGAATTTAGTTTGCTGTGCTACTATTTTGGGATCATTTTTTGGTTAAATCTAGTATAAATGTTAATGCTTAAGCACTACTTTAACCATGTCTATGATATATTTGTCTCAAGTTTGACGCAGAAATTATTAAAAAAACAGACATTATTAGTTACAAAAAAATTTATTAATTAACAGAAGTTACAGATTTTCCTCTATATTAAGCACGGATAAAGTATTTTTACGCTGGAATGCAACGATGAAAACAGTAAAACACATGATACACCCCTAAAAAAGTGTACGCTTAAACATCCTTCGGTTGAATAATTTTGTTATGAAAAGCCTTTTGACGCAGGACTTGTACTTGCTACTAAAATCGCAATAGTCGCAGAAATGAGTGCAACTGTTGTGGTCGCCGTGTACGTTCCTCACGTGGCGCTTGACGTTTGTCTTGAAGGTGCTGTGATACTTGCGAGCGCTGCACTTGTAAGTACCAATGGAGAACCTCCAAGTTTTCTGATTTAAGTACGTGTTTGATGTCAACTGTTGAATTCCCGGGTGTATCCACGTTGACATGGAATTCTTCTCTGAAACAGAAAAATTTCCGGTGATTTTCGTTAGTAAGTATTTGTTTTCAAAGCATTTTTCGATGATGGATGATGAGCCTAGTTTGATTCATTTAATAATTAGACAGAGAAGTATTGTAGCGCCTTTTGTTCAATCACAATAATGAATAAAGAATTTTTACTTTACTTTAGCTGTAATAATTTATGCACATTAAGAACAAATTGTTTTTTTTTAAGCTAAAAATTTTAATTCATCCACTTGGAGTCGAAACAAGTTTTGGTCGCTCTTATCAGTACATGAAAAATACAAAAAACAGTTTTTTCTGGAAAAAAGTAAAATTTCTTCTATTAATAGCCACAAAACAGTCTGATGCTAACTCATGAGAATTTTTTTTGCCTTAGTAAATCCTAGCGATTTAGTGATCGCGATTGATATGGCTTCTGAGGAGATATTTCAGTCGTGCGCGATGAGAACAGAAAGGACATGGAAATAGCGGCTCGACTTGACAAAAATAATCCATGTGCGTCCGAAGGTGACTCCAGTTGCTGTAGAATTGGCTGCACTTTAGACAGCGTAAGCTGAATTTGCACTGGTTTATTACTTCATTCGACAGCATGTGGGTATAAAGTTGTACATCTAGAACAAAAAAATTGGGATCGATGAGATGCTTAGATTGATGTGTTTTATAAGTGATGACAATGAATCTTCTGTGTGAAAAACAATGCTTTTTTTTCTCGATGAGTCAGACTAACTGTGAAAAAAATCTGAAATAGGCGAATCAAGGTAGGGTTACGATGGGTCGTCACTACTTAGAAGAACATTCAGATTTTGATAAAAAAAATTTAAATCATTGATCAATACCAAAAAACATATTAGAAATTTCTTACAAAGATAGACACTGTTTTCATCACAAAATGTTCTCTACAAGCGCATTCCATCGATCAAGAAGTTTTGGTTGGTAAAGAAGTGGAATTCAATAAAAGTAGGCCTTATACTTTTTTCAAGTAAATATTTATTTTATTAAAACAAAACGACAATGGAATGGCATATATGACAATGATCAAATAACTATCTATGCTATTGTCTAATAGCTACTAATTTAATACATTATTGACAATGATTGACAGGAATAATACTGGATTAACATTTAAAAAATTCACAATAACAACATTTATAACAAAATCTTTATATAATACTATTCAATACTTCGGTATTAGTATAGATAAATAACATATATTTTAACGTAAATGTCCTACTTAGTGTTAATAACAATCCCATGGCTGCATAAAAGTTCCCAAGAACACCAAAGCTTATAATAAATAATAAATAAATGTTTTGCAAAAATACTTATGTTAGTTGAAAATCATATAACATAATATATGTTTTACAGCAATTAAAATTAAACCAACATTTCTCGGCTCGAAAATCAAGCAGATACCCCGCAAGTCTCGACACCAGTAAATAACATTTGTTGAGTGTTTTTAGCACGTTCGGTGCAACAAATGGCCTGGTGCAAGACTAACGGATGCCGATCCAAACACAACTAGCACGGTCGAGTATAGCACACATCATTCCAACAATATCTAAAATATAACTCAAATTAAACTAACACTAAAATTAACAATTTAGTCATAATTTCGTGTTGCTCGTTTAAATGGGAATGGATTTTTTTTGTCAGACTAAAAACTTTAAGTTGAATACTTTTCTTGAAATTGTGATACACGATTGGAAAGGTGGATATGTTGTGTTGGTCAAGAGTCGAAAAAAAGTTTGAACTCTGCCTCGGCTTGCAGTTTGCCTATTACTATCTACAAGTAACTGGATGAGCACCTTATGAAATTAAAAAAGAATTTTTCCTCTATAATCGGCAAAAATGGAATGTAGATCTAGATGACTATGAATCCTTGAACAAGCGTTTCTTCTTTTGTGGTGGAATATAAAAATTGTGAACCTTAAAGAGATGCTGCCTCAGAGAGCCACTTTGAGTAAATTTTCCAGGACATAAGTGGCACAAGAAGCTCTTGCGTCCTCCGCACTCATACCTGAGGTGTCGGAAAAGGGTGACTTTCTTTTTGTAGCCACGTCCGCAGGTTTGACAACAAAACTTTGACGGCTCGTCAATATTAGTTTGTTGCGATGACCACGGGCTTACCTCTGAAACACAATAGAGATGCGTGTGGTTAGTAATGAGGAATATTGTATTATATCACGGACTGTTTTCTTGTCAAGGAACAAGTTACACGAGTTTCAATAATGTTAGTGTTTTTTTTTTNGCCGCAGCCCATCTTCAGGTGCTTTCGGAGATTCGAGGCCCAGGAGTACATTTGACCGCAGCGCGGACAAACGTGCAGGCGTGGCCTTACGATCGGAAAGAGCGGAGTCTCTGTAAAAGCATAAGACATGGTTTTTTTTTTTTTTTTTTTGTTCTTTCTTTTTGACTATGATCACCAAATGCATGCTGACGTGGACAAGATGACATACACACTATTAGGATGCACGGGTTATGTTATACGTAAGATTGTTTTACACAATTGAAATAAAAATTGAAAAAATAAAAGAAAAATATCGATTCTACGTGAATAATGTGTATTGATGGTATGTGAGAATTTTTCATGTGCTCGAAATCGCAATGTAACGTCGATGACTCGTTGCTCGAGAATCTCTCATTGGCCAGCCGTCACCTGAAAAAGTTAGTAAACCATTAGAAAAATACGAATTTTCATGAAAAAAGCACAAGTATTGGCGAATCTTTCTGGTATTATGAAAAAGACAACGCACGATCAAAAGCTGAAAAAATTCAATACCTTTATTTAACTTCTGGATTAACAAACTTCAACAATACATGAGCTCGTTAATAAGATAAAAATTCCCAATACATGTATACATGCAGTTAATGTACACTCACTTGTTTATAATAACAGTATAATAATAATAATAATAATATGATAATAATAACAATGATAACAACTCTATAAATACCAAGAAAAAAAGAAGGAAAATCTGTGATATGGTACTTGAAAAAATAAACAGACAATAGAACCGGAAAAACAAAGTCCAACTAATACTTGGCGAACTACAAGCTTGGGTACTTATAGCAGTAACCTGTATAATACTCTGCAAAAAAAAATAACAACAGTAAGATCCTAAAACTCGAGGTATCGGCCGGTTGTCCAAGTTCAAACGAGTACTCGGGCCTTAAATGGCAACCTTGTGGATTCTACGTATGTGCGAGCGCATGCTGTTCCTGTGCTTCGTTCGTCTCGGGCAGTACGGACAGACAATGTTGGGATCCTTGCCACACTCGATTTTTCGGTGGGTCGTCAAGTTGCGGTACCAGCGGTACACTTTGCCGCAATTGTCGCAAGGAAATCGTCCTGGCGCCGAGTTCATGTTTTTCGAGGGCCGAGAGTAGACTTGCGTCAGCGAGGGCGGGTGGTAGCTGGGTGGGCCTCGCGTTAGCCGGAGTCTTCGGGCACCTGCAATCGAGAGAAAGAAGGAGTGCTTTAGTCGATCTCAACTCCGTGTTTAGCTATTTCTTTTTTTTTTTTTTTTTTTTTTTTTTTTTCCCTACACATGATTTACAATACTAAATCAAATAAAGGGCCAAGCAATACATTTCATATGATTTGGATACTAAAATAAATTATAGACCGTGATTGGCTAGCGAATGACTATCAAATTTTCAAATTTTCATCAAGTGATAAAAAAAAGATAAAAAACAGTTGACAAAATATATGTGAATTTCAAACGATTACTAGTCATACGCAACGGTACTCTTGAACATTTAAAATGACTCATCACGTTAGAAATAATGTTCAACATTGGTTAGCAATAATTTTTGGTACAGTGATTCTCGTTTTATTTCTTATACTGTTACAACCAAATAAGCAGAAAACTATGACATTAATACATAAACGTCTGTCGCAGACTACTATTGATGTCTACTTGCAAGAACATTTTTACAGAATGATTGCTGACATCAAATTTCTTATTGTTCCCGGCAAACTGTCCCGTTTTTGTTAACTCTTAGCTTTTAATCTTTAGATGTTTGCCATTGATGTGTATCAAAAGACTCGAGCGATGCTTTGTCCTGTAGGAACACAGCGGACAATGTATTTTAGGCTCAAGTCCGCATTCCAGTTTTTTATGACGTGCCAAACTCGAATGGTAGTTGTATGTTTTGTTACAATTGTGGCAGGTATACGTAATACGCTGGTTGTTGCGGTTGGGGTAGTTGTGCGTAGCATTTATACCTGAAAAAATAATTAAAATTTGTTTTTTTTTGTTTTTTTTGTTTAGTGAATATTTATTTAGTGTGGTTTGTTTGTTTGTCATGGTTGATATTGCAAAAGTGGTGGCGGTGATTAAACGATTATGTTCTCATGAAATAAGCTAGATTTTCGGCCAATGCACATGTATGTTAATGATGATTCTAGTTCATATTTGTAGTCGAAAATTAATCAGTAAATGTATTTAGCAAACCTTCACACATAAAACATTATTTGGTAAATTACCGGTACTTTCAGTGGTTTTGCATATTGATTTGAAAAAAAAAAAAAAAAAACTTCTTAGTAGACATTTATAAACTTTGTAGTACACCATTTCAGTTTAATGTTAACGATAGGAAAAAACAATTCACATAGTAACTGCCTGGCCACAAAGGATATTGTTTCATTTTTTTAATAGTATTGGTGACGATAATAATGAAATTCTCGAATTTTTGTAATGAAAATCCATATTTATTTTATTCACATATTGTTTTTCCTAATTAAATATATGCGTAATAAAATATAACTTCAAAACTTGAACTGTCTCACAATCAAACTATCAATAAATATAATAGTAAAAGGAATACTTTTGATCAAATGCACTGGTACACTGTTTGAGTCTCAAAGAACAGTGCGTTTATACATTACTTCTATTGAACAATATTTATATATATATATATATATATATCCTAAAATTTCTTANAATGCACTGGTACACTGTTTGAGTCTCAAAGAACAGTGCGTTTATACATTACTTCTATTGAACAATATTTATATATATATATATATATATCCTGTATTTATATTATTATCTATAGCTCAATTATTCTCAAACGCATAGCTAAAAAGATTTGTACAATCTTTACAACCGTAGACATCAAATTACAACTTGTAGGTTTATTTAGTTAAATTTATGCGCTGCTCAAAAAAACACTTTACATGCGGATTAATCAAACCGATTACACAAGGAATAAACGTAAAATAAAACAAAGGAACCACGCGGATCGACTATTCGTCCTTGTCAATGTCAAAGCAGCGCGCGTGTACGCGTTCGATGTGCGACTTGACATTCCACTTGCGATTGCTGCTGTAAGTGCAAAGAGGACAAGAAAAGTTCTTCTTGTTCAAGCAATAACGCAAGTGCTTGCCGAGAGCTGACTGCGAGACAAATATCTGGTGACATTTGACGCACGTGTATTTCGAGTCTAGCATTGAGATTTCGAGTTGGTTAGAATCGAAGACGTCGAATGACGACTCATCTGAAAGATAAAACGAAATTTAATTAGTTTAAATAATTTTTTTTTTTTTCAGTTCTCGACAATAGATTTATGGTCTGGTGGTTCGTGTGTAGCTTGAGAACATGCCAGTATGATGCTAAGTTTATGTTACAAAAGTGTTAGTGAGTTAGAAAAGAATTTATGTAAGTGAGTGTTATTATAGATTAAATTAACACTTATAAAAGTAAGTTTTCAGAAAAAGATTTTTTAACTCTATTTAAAAAGTTTTAGTGGTTTTGATTAGTTGTGTTAGTATAAACTCGACAATACACACATGTGGGTATAAAAAAAAATTATTCAAATGAATGCTGGGTGCAAAATAAAAAATTTAAATTAAGATGAGCGATGAAAATATACATCATATGTAGTTGTTTATTTACACACATTTATTAGGAAAATTAAAAAAAAGGGTTACATCATATTTTGATTTTTAATTCTTATGACTATGCTTACATTTAAATGTTATTCTATGCTGCAGGATAAAGCTGATTGTTTGATTCAGAGCAAAGCTGATTTACGCATGATATGAATATGATGATTACGTGAGCATGCGATAACACCATAGTGACTTGATTGTTTGTAATATAAATACTCAAAAGATTCAGTACATTTTAAATATATTAAGTAATAAAAATAGAATATATTACTACAAATTAACGGTAAATATGTAAATTAAAACACGTAAACATAATTTATTTCAATGAAACAAACTCATAAAAAATTGAATGAGAGATTTTTGTATACAATAGTAATTTTTACATTGCTACCATTGTACAGGTTCTAATTTGATACATTGAAAAAAAATCTATCTTTCGCCTGGACACTTTTTTTCATGCTGATTGAGGAACTTTAAGTTGTTCGTCTTCCATGGTATTAATAATGAAAAAATATTTTCAACTCAACACCCAATATTTTCTAGGCTAATTGACTCGAACATTCGACTAGATTACTTATATTTTAAGATTCTCAAGTTACAATATGCTCTCCTACCCTAATTAACCATCGTAACGTTTGCTTTGACTTATTTTACGTGTGGACTAGAAGATTGTCTAAACTATAAATCAACACAACTCCTATTTAATCGTAAACTCCGTCACGAATCATTATCCAGACTAGCAAAGGACGTGGGATGGGCCAACAATTTCGCTGACTACACAATATCGTTCCCATTAATATAGAGAAAAACACCAGAGTAACAATGAAACCAACTCTTATGAAATCACACACACACAGCGAAAAAAAAAAAAAATTCAAAACCCCGATATGTGTATCAATCTCTCGATCATGTCAGCGAAACCGGAAGCCACGTCCTATTTGATCTGATGCACTGACATCAGGTGCTTGATGAAGCTGGCCTCGACCCGCGACCTGTACGGGCAGAAACGGCACGAGAACTGGGTCTCTGACGTGACCATGCCGCAGCCCATCTTCAGGTGCTTTCGGAGATTCGAGGCCCAGGAGTACATTTGACCGCAGCGCGGACAAACGTGCAGGCGTGGCCTTACGATCGGAAAGAGCGGAGTCTCTGTAAAAGCATAAGACATGGTTTTTTTTTTTTTTTTTTGTTCTTTCTTTTTGACTATGATCACCAAATGCATGCTGACGTGGACAAGATGACATACACACTATTAGGATGCACGGGTTATGTTATACGTAAGATTGTTTTACACAATTGAAATAAAAATTGAAAAAATAAAAGAAAAATATCGATTCTACGTGAATAATGTGTATTGATGGTATGTGAGAATTTTTCATGTGCTCGAAATCGCAATGTAACGTCGATGACTCGTTGCTCGAGAATCTCTCATTGGCCAGCCGTCACCTGAAAAAGTTAGTAAACCATTAGAAAAATACGAATTTTCATGAAAAAAGCACAAGTATTGGCGAATCTTTCTGGTATTATGAAAAAGACAACGCACGATCAAAAGCTGAAAAAATTCAATACCTTTATTTAACTTCTGGATTAACAAACTTCAACAATACATGAGCTCGTTAATAAGATAAAAATTCCCAATACATGTATACATGCAGTTAATGTACACTCACTTGTTTATAATAACAGTATAATAATAATAATAATAATATGATAATAATAACAATGATAACAACTCTATAAATACCAAGAAAAAAAGAAGGAAAATCTGTGATATGGTACTTGAAAAAATAAACAGACAATAGAACCGGAAAAACAAAGTCCAACTAATACTTGGCGAACTACAAGCTTGGGTACTTATAGCAGTAACCTGTATAATACTCTGCAAAAAAAAATAACAACAGTAAGATCCTAAAACTCGAGGTATCGGCCGGTTGTCCAAGTTCAAACGAGTACTCGGGCCTTAAATGGCAACCTTGTGGATTCTACGTATGTGCGAGCGCATGCTGTTCCTGTGCTTCGTTCGTCTCGGGCAGTACGGACAGACAATGTTGGGATCCTTGCCACACTCGATTTTTCGGTGGGTCGTCAAGTTGCGGTACCAGCGGTACACTTTGCCGCAATTGTCGCAAGGAAATCGTCCTGGCGCCGAGTTCATGTTTTTCGAGGGCCGAGAGTAGACTTGCGTCAGCGAGGGCGGGTGGTAGCTGGGTGGGCCTCGCGTTAGCCGGAGTC
>NW_019379577.1:1005903-1022597 GCF_000648655.2 Copidosoma floridanum | reverse complement strand
AAAAAAAAAAAAAAAAAAAAAAAAAAAAAAAAACTTAAAAAATATTAGCCATTGACTGGTCTTCGTGAAGGAGATGTGCGATGTTATAAACATTGTTTAAATTTTACATCGAGTTTCTTCCCCGCAGTAAAGTTTTCCACATCTGTTGCAAATGAAAAGTTCATTATCTTGTGGGTTTTTGCAGTTGTGGCAATGTGCTTCGCATGATTCTGTAAGCAAACATTTAGCAAAGCATTCGAGTTAATTGTACACATTTTACCAAGAAGGAAGTAAATTTTTACTTAATGTATTTTTGGTGTCATTTATACGGGAATTTACCAAGTTTGAGAAAAACACAATAGGGTTATGAATATTTTTTACTGGGTTATGAGGACTAATGATATTTTACTTGAGATTTATATTGCAATTGCATATAAACTCCAATATACATATAAATAATTTGAATTATCAAGCGAGTAGCTATAGAGTGTTAAATTAACTTTATGTAGATTACATTGTTACATTAAAAAAATATTTAAAATATTTTGTCACTGTTAATTTAAATGAACTGTTCTCTAATCACTAAAAATCGCAATTACTTATTCAATCAACTTTTAAGATATAAAAATATCAACATGTGCTAGTTCTTCTCTCAATGATGTACAGAATTTATGGTCGAATGTTAAAACGAAGATGTGTGATAATCCATAATCCGTAGTAACATCCACACGACAACGTATTCTACGTGATTCTGTAAAAAAAACATGCTTCAAATTGAGTTGAGATTTTTTGTTAGTTAAATTGCACAAAGGATAAGAGTTGGTTTTTAGAGGCATGTATTCATTTATTTTTGGTATTATTTAGGTTGATTAATGTGTTATTTAGAAAATTCAAGTAAATAATGCAATTACAAAACATTTTATTAAATATCGTGGACAACATTATAATCTAGATATTTTACAAAATTTGTAGATAATGGTTTACATTAACTTTAATAAACCACACTATTTTTTTGATAAACCTTGTTAAAAATATAGTTAATAAACAAAATTATAAAAAATATTTTCTCAACTTTCAACAACAGAATATGCGGGAAAATACTTCAAAGTACCTAGTGAGTAGTTAATATTACATGATAAACACATTTATTTAACGTTTTGGTGAGAGGTTGATGTGTTGTTGATTAGTTACCTAATTAAAATTATTTTCGATTTTTTATTGCAAGGAAATTTATAAGTTGATTTCTGATTATCAACAATTGCAATGCCAATAAATTTTTTTTTTTTTTTTAGTTTTTGACCAAACAAACATATACCATTTTCATGTTAAACAGTTCCAATAAAAACAATCAAATCAAACATAATTAACATCTCCAAACAGTTATTGTATTAAAAAATTACTTGATAACATATAATTTAACTTGTATACTGATTTTAACCAAAACCTCTTTTCTTTTTTCATTCAATCAACTAAAATATGCAAGTCACTTGGAATCACATTTATTAAAAATTCTTTTATTTAAAAAAATATCATTTCCAAAAATCTCCTCATTCACTTTTCTTCTGCAGCTCGTGATCGATGTAATAAATTTCCTTGCCTCGGTGCTTTCGTCTTATGTGTTTGTAAATGTATCCACGCAATTTGGCCAAGTGGTTACAGTAAGCACATTGAAAACGAGGCGGCTTATTACATTCGTACCTAAAAATAAAATATGTACATGAATAAACAAACGTAAAATATCATGTGGTATGGTGTGTGCCCTCCGGATCGTACCTCAAGTGTCTACAGAGACTTTTCTGATGAGAATAGACTCTTCCACAGGAGTTGCACGTGAAAGATTCGTCCGTAGTGGCCGACGCTTGCTGTTCCACTTCTGAAAATAATAAATGTATCGTTTACACAGACCTTCTCTGCGTCACTAATTTATCATAAAAACTACTAGGAATTTAGAATTTTGTAGAATGAAAGAAAAAAAAGATGAAAAAAAAACAACATTCTTTACGTACAAATCAGTATAACTTTTATTAAACTAGTATAAGCGACACGCGCGTTTCTTCATTACATTATTAAAGTGATGAACAAAAAAATACATATTTTTATATACATATTATTCTCGATCCATAGTACTTTTTGCATTTAAGTTCAAATAAAAAAAATTGTTATTCACACTAAAACAATTTAAAGCTCATTGCCGTACATTGTACTATGGAATTAAGAAATAAATATTCGTTTTACACAACTTAAACAAAGAAGAAGAAAAAATTCTGTATAAATCTTCTGTTTTCTTGTAATCCAAAGTAGTCCTTTTCTACCAAAATTATGCTCCGTGATTTGGTACGAGCACCATGAAGCAACTGCTTAAATACGACCTCGTGGATATTTTCGTACGCAATAATAGTAAAAACGTGAATTTTGAGACACAAGTGACGACGAGGGTGGGAGCAAGATCGGTGTTAGTAATTCCTGATGACGTAGACTTCTTTGCGTGGATGCCAGCGCCTTATGTGGCGATAAATATTGGACGACTGGTTGCAAGACTGAGCACAATAAGGACAGCCAAAGCGGGGCTTGTTTCCGCACTTGTGCTTGTAAAGATCGGATGTTCGGCGAAAACCAGCCCCGCAAACGTTGCACTTGTAACACGTAACTTCAGTTGTACACGTCACCAGGGCATCCACTGTAAAAAATTAATGCAGATTGCGTTAATCAACTGTCACACAGCGGGAAAAAATCAAGTTAACATGCGATTCAAGAAATGTGCACGGAGTCAACGATCAAGGCTGCTATGAATCGTTAGAAGGGCGGCAATAATGAAGAAGGCAATAATAATATACATTGTTAATTTGGTTTTATTACAAGTAGTCAAGTAACATGCACACTTCAAGCTTGATAAATTTTTACATCCAAGTAATTGAAACGGTAACATATCCATCCTTGCACGCCGTGGCGAAGTATTTCCACAAGTATATAGATCTTCACATGACCACATCGATTACTCTTTATCAGTAAAATTACATAACGTGCTTGTGTTTCCTTCTCACGTGCTTGTACATGTTGGACGTGTACTTCGACGTGTAATCGCAGTAGTTGCAACAAAATAAAGCTGCCCGGCTGCCTTGCTGGTATGATTTCGTGTAATAGTGCGATCGCATGTGGTTAAACAGATTGCTTTCTATGACGGATTGATGGCACATGGTACACACCAGCCATTGGACGCTCGTATTTTGATCTGTAAAAACGACAAGAGATTCAACGAAAATGCATCCACAGCCACCAACACCATGCAATGTTTTCGCGTCGGGAAAGAATTTTCGGTGCCAAAGGTTTTTTTGTTAGATCTAAACTTGACAGAGGGTTACATGCTTCATCTAAGGTTGCGACACAAAAGTAATCAATAAACGACGTAAAGCACTCATCAGATTTATTATTTTTACATATTGCTGCGTTTTTCTTACAATAATTCGTAGGATTTCACGTACCCAATCTACAGAATCATTGTTGCTTCTCTGACTCATCTCTACTTGATCATACCGTCCACATTCGCTTAGGCTTATGCCCATGGAGCTAAAAAAATCTCGAGACAACCCTGTTGCCAAACTCCAATTGACATAACTCTTGTCTAATCTAGCATAAGGGTAACATTCAGAGTTTAATATTTTGTTGGTATGGTACAAATACTTAGCAGTGAATAACAAATACATGACTTATTTAACGCTTTAACAGGATTCTCTGGCTTGCTTATGGAAGTATTCACATAATTGAACAATATGTAGTGTGTGATGTGAAAAAAAAAAAAATTTATATTTGAGATAATCAGATTAAGTATATAATTCAACATAACTACATAAAAAATAAAAAATAAAAAAATACTAACTCGATGATAGTACACTAATAAATTATCGTTGCAAGTTTCACACACAGTACTTGTCATTGCCATCACTGCATGCAGGTGTTACCATCTATACGTATATGTTTCTTGGACATATGATTTACGTGAATTCTTTGAAAAAAAATGTAAAAAAATTAATACCCCACGTATCCTACATTCAAAACAGATGAATCCGGATATATTTTGTCGTGACGTTTCGTTATCAAGCATTGGACCAGTATCGGGTGATTTATATATAAAAAAAAAAAAAATTTACATAGTCTCATTGCTGGTTTGTTACTATGGATAGTCTATTGTATACTGGTTGCTCGAGTATGTCGCGGAGAACAATACTGACGTTTATGGTACTAATTAATGAGAATGAATTAACGCAACTGTCGAGTACATTGATAAACGTAATTAATGTTTATGAACAATGACCCTTGGTTTACTTGGTGGTTACGGCGCGCTTCCTTTTTATGATCTTCCCTTGGACGACATCCAGACAAGTTTGCTCGCGGCCGGCGTGCATGCGCCTAGTGTGTTGATACACGCTCGTGGTGTGTTTCGTGATGTACGGGCAGTAGCAGCAGCCAAAACGCGGGATTTTGCCGCATTCGTATCGAAAATGCCGGTACAGGCTGTTGTAGACCGAAAAAGTGCGGGAGCAGCGAGCACATCGGAACTCGTGGCTCGACGTCAGCGTCCAGAAGTGCGTCTGCTGGTGGTCTCCTGAAAGGTAAGAGCTACGTTGTATATTCATTGGTTTTTGGCGTTTCGACATTCATGGGGAGACTCGATCATCCAAATGGTTCTGTGTGTACTTAACATGATGTGTTGACGAAATCTATTTCAGGGTGTAATATTGCACGATTTAATGAAAATGCTCCTGTACTATTTCGTACAGGACAATATTCCCTAAAATAATTACACGTGTGCCTAATGCATTTGAAAAAATTTTTTTGACACAAACAACGTGATAGTAAACAAAGTGATTAAGATCAAACAAATATACATTTTATTCAAATGCAACATGAGTCACATAACGTCCATCACTTTTGGACGTTTACATGGATTTCACTTAAAATTTCTTGGTTTTTAATTAATGTTTACAAATTTTTGTTATACTTAAAAAGTGAGTTACCATCTTTGAGCTTTCAAGGATAAACATTTACTTACGAACGTATTTATGGTAATAAACGAATTCGTTTGATAAAGTTGTTGAAGTATACAGGATAGGTTAAAAAAAAAACCTTAAAAATTATTATCGCCTACAGTTTCATTTCTCTATGCTATTTTCAAATTCATTGCATCTGTATATATTCAAATTATTGTTTACCTACAGATCTACTTTTTTCAAGTTGATGGTGGATTTCATGACGATGATTAAAATTAATTAAACGTACATAAACACCATTTACATTTTTGTTCTATTGAGAAAAAACTGTTAGAACCGTATATTTACATCTTTCAATCATAAAAAAATTTTCAATTTGTCTTAAGTTAAATTTTATTTAATCCTATGATAGTATACAGCCACAACTGTTGGTTCTTTAAGAATTTGGATTAAAAGTCTCCTATGAAAAAAATGTACAAATGGCGTTGAAAATATAATGTATTTTTAAATTAAAAATATATTTTTATGATCTAAATATTAAAAATTGATTCATGAAAAAAAAGAAGAAAAATCGATGATTGCTTAAAAATTAAAATTCCCAATAGGTTCAAGTTCAAGCTGAATGGTTTAAAATCCAGAGTTAAAAAAAAAACACACACACACAATTCGGTTCAAATTACACGGCAAAGAGCATTTTGAATGCAAAAAAAAGTTGAACTTGTTATTGAACACCAGGATTTTTGAGATCCAAACTAAAGACTTGTTTTCCGGGATGTGAATTGCGTATGTGTCTATTGATAGTGGACTCCCACACGCTGTGGCGATTGCAATAGGGACACTTGTAACGTTTGCTCTTGCCACACTGATACTTGAGGTGTTTCCACAGCTGGTTCATCAGGACAAACTCTTTCGAGCATTTCATGCACAATATACGCCTGTGGCTCTTTTTCAGAAAAACGTCGGGCTTTTCCTTCATGGTGCCAATGTATTGCGACATCGTGACGTCCCAGCGCTGAAGATTTTTCATCGAGTTTAGCAGCTCTTTGAATTCAAATCCGATAAAATCTTCGGTCTCGGCATCTATAAAATAAGAAAAAACAAATAAACATGAATTAGTATGGGTGGACAATTTTTTTCCTCCTCTAAATTTATTACAGTAAAGTGAATATAATTCTGCTTGGGTATTTTTTTTGTTCTTTACAATTTTTTGTTCAAATACGATTCGTATGATCAATTTCTTGATAGTACTGATAGTTCATGCGGATGAAATGAAAAACTTTAATTACGATGGATGTGAAAAAATGTTTTTTTTTTTTTTTTTTTTTTTTAGTAAAATGAAAAAAATTTACAAAGATTTTTGAAAAAGAATAATTTATTGAAAGAAATAAATACAAATCAATGTAGTATATCCTTGTCACGAGGTGGATGATAGAAAAACTCGAAATATCAACATTTTCGAAAGTAGATAATATGGAATCCTTGAACCTTACACTTGAATTCTAATGTTCATATTTTTGAAAAACACCTTGAATAACTGCAAAGAGTACAAAAACATATAGGTTAACTGAATTTTTCTTTTCACTGAATCAATAAAAATATAATGAATCGAGACAGTAATATTATAATTCATTTTATTGATTCAACAATAATGGCGTTTCACAACAATTGATTGCATCAAGAAACTAGTAATTTTATATTATCATTTAGCTATCAACAAATAGGATATTTTATGTAATGATAAGTAATAAATATTGTGTATTTTTTATCCACACGCAGAAAAAAGTGTTCACATCTATATCTTTAGAATAAAAAAAAAAAAAAAAAATCACAAAGTAAAATAACTTGAACCGATACAACAGCACAGTCCATTAATTTCCATACATATATGTTGTTCATATTTCTCTTTTTTTGATCATATATTATTTATCATGCAAGCATATCGACAATGTTTTTAAAGCTACAAAAAATTCTTCCTAGTCCAAGCACATTATAGGGTTAACCCTTAACTTTCGAATAAAAATTCACGACAAACAGAAACAAAGTTATCATCTAACAGAAATTACGTAAATCCAAAACATGTACTTAAAAATCTTTGAGTTGAAGTAAGTATATAATTCCCGCGTTCAAACTTCAGCTGGTCAATCAAAACGTGTTCTTCGCAGGGAAAAACGCGAAAAATCACAAAAAGATAAAGCTAATCTTGGGCATCCGACAAACCACACCGACGTAGCGTGAGAGTGGTATAGTGGATCATCTCCCACAGCACCTGTACAGAGACACGTTTACTTTGTTCAGCGAATCTCACGCCAGCAATCGCTTACTTCGGGGACTCGGAGCGCGTGACATCGTTGCAATAAACCTTGCATCCCGCATGAGATTTCCTAATGTGTTTGTAGAGACTAAAAGGCCACTTGCTGCGCTTGACGCAGTAGGGACAGGAGAACCTCGGCTGTCGGTTGCAGTCGTACTTTATGTGCTGCATGACGCTGCTGCGCGCGGAAAAGCGCTTCGGGCATTTGGGGCACTGGAAGCTCTTCTGGACGCCACGATGAGTCTTGGGAGCGGCTGGAAGGGCCAGCTTGATGACGTCGAGGCCAACACGGCTGTGGTGCAACTGGTGCCGCTCTTGGTGCGAGCTGGCGAAACGTCGGCGGCCACAACGACGGAGGCTCGGTAGTTTGAGGGGGTCCACGGACTGGTTTCCATCTGCACATGCAAACAGATAAAACGGAGCATCAGCGAATGGTAGATTTGGGCTTTGTTTGGGGATGTTTTTTTATTTGCGGTTTTGGGTTAATAAGTTCAAAAACAATGCGTTACCTGTGGCTCTGTTGAGTTTTTGTGCATGGGTTTGGTTGTTGTTTTTTTTTTTTTTTTTTTTTTTTTGTAGACCATTAGGTTTGTTCGTGTTGGAAGAAAAGCTGTAAATACGTAATTCAATTTTTTTTTTTTCACTTTAATTTAACGAACTCTAGTTTGGATTGAAATGTCAGGAGGGAGCTTTGTAATGTTTGGTTCATGGAAAATTGGTATAAATAATTCACGAGTACTATTTTATTTTTAGTTGCGTTAAAAGTAAGGAATAAATTTATATCCAATACCTTTTTTTTTTTTAAATACATTAAAAAAAAAAAAAAATACAATGCTTCGACACTAAAATTTAATGTTCNCCCACACTAGTCCGCAAACACGCAAATCGCCACACGGGTGTACGTGGGTAATCCTTGGTTTATAAGTTTTTTTTTTTTTTTTTTTTTTTTTGGAAAAAAACTAACACAACGGATGCATCATCTTAGTTTACTTGGTTACCCAAAATGTATATCAGTGATTGAGTGAATCATATTAAAATTCACTGAAATTGAGGCATGTTGGTTCGACGACTCATGAGACTCTATTTCAGCAAATGGAAATTTAATGAAAAATCATCAGATCATTCAAGTAAATATCTGAAAAAAAATTTAGAACGAGGCCTAGAAAGAAAAAGTCTAGGAACTAGAGAAGGACAAGAAAATAAAAAAAAAACGTAGTTATGGGCGAAGTCTAATTCAACTACACCTAAATTGGAAAGTGGGCGATAATTTCTCTCGAATCTTTGTTCAAGATTTAGTCACGCAAAACGTATATCGGCTCGCCAATGTGCGTACAACTGATGTGTCTCTTAATGTTGGATTTCCATTTTCCGCAATACGGACAGTAGGGACATCGAAAAATCGAGCCTCGACAGCAATTTAGGCGTAAATGGCGGCGGAGATATAACGGGGACGAGAAGACTGATGGACATTTTGGGCAGCTGAAACAGACGTTTTTTATGGCTCGAGGACCTGCAAACAGAAAATTTGAGACATGCCGGTGTTAGTGCGTGACTGAGAATCATAGGCTGACGTTCTCGACACCTAGAACAGAACTACGTGATGGTCTACGATCGGAGTATAAAAATATTTAATTCAACATTGCGGTTTCTTAATCCACTTAAATGATATAAATACACACGAATAATGGACTATTTTCGTCTTTATTTTTTTACATTTTTATTACAATTACTTGTACTACTTAACTTTACTACAAACATTTTTTTTTTATAAAATAACTGACATAACGTACGTTACAGTAGTATTTAATAAATCAGAAAATTATAAAAATACAACATTATACCTATGTCTAAAGTATCTTATGAAATTACAATGTAAGAGATTAAAAACTATTCTAATCAATTCCACTAAAACCTGAAACAATGTTATATACATTGATTGGCACGTGTTTTTGGCTACTTTTGTTACGCATCAATATATTTGGATAAATGGAATTTTACACCTATAATCTGGAATGTTATATACTTTTTAATTGTAGGTACTAGAACCTAGGAACCAATCCAAACACTAAAAAAAAAAAATTACTTAATCTAAGTATCTTATATTATACTATTAGAGAAAAAAAAAAACAAGTTTTAAACAGCCTCAGTTTTCGCCATTTAAAAATTCAACGTTTTTCTACCCATGAGTTTATTCATCTTTTCGTTCGATATTCTGACATTTTTGTTATTTCTTTAAATTGTATGTATAAAATGACTCAAAGTTTTCTTCAGAAATTGGATAACATATTTTTTTAGTTTCTTTCTTCAGCCATACACATATGTGAACAAATTTTGGAATGTGACATATACAATTGTAAAGGTTACATATTTTCAAACGGCAGGTAGTAAAATCTAGAAATTAATCTAAAAATTACTTAACTAAAAATTGATACAACCTACGTATCTTGTAATTTTATACTTTTAGTGATTAAAAAACTTTTTCAAGTAGTTTCTATAAGGCATTGAAATATTTTATTTGACATGCTACTAAATTAGGACAAACCTATTATTTCCTAACTAAAAATATCGAACATGATTTTTAGTAGTGAATCGCTCTATAAAAGCTAAGTTTTTAATGTAAACAAATTATATTTTCAAATAATTTTAAGCAGAAAATAAATGTTCAAATGTATTTTAAAAATTTAGAAAGTATTGGAAAAAATTTAATTAAATGTAGGTATTTCATCATTTTTACAACTCATATGTAGTCAAACAAAAGGTGTATGTTTTAGCACTTAATTGATGATCTTGTACATATAACTATTCGCTTTGAGCGTAATTCCGAAATAAATAGGTCAAGTCGAATTTTTCTTATTCTGCTTTTTTTCTAAAATTTTCTAAAACGTCAATTTTTCATATATGAACTAAGTTTTATTTATTTCAAACTCTATCCTCTGCGGATTTGGAGGGCGTTAACTAAGTTATAACACAAAAAAATGTAGGCACGCATCTTACTTGAAACATTAAGATTGCAAATTAGTAAAAAATCGATGTTTAATAAATAAAAAATCGGATGGTTCAAAAAAATTGTGTATAAAATAAATTCATCAGATAAAAATATGCAAGAAATACTTTGGTAGGTTCCTCAATATCTAAAGATGCTAAATTTAATTCTGCATAATTTTTAACTTCAAAAAAATCAAATAAAAGTTTAAAAAATAGTGTATAAAAAAAAAAAATTCATTTTTTTGCCTACTGACAGTGAGTGTATAAATAAAACTTAACTAATTATTACACAATCATTACCGTCAAATCATGTTTTAAAAAATATAAAATTATAAAAAAACACGTCTCATTTAAAAAAGAGCATTTTCTCCAAACTAATCTTTAGGTGTCTTCATCGGTAGGCCTAGATCGATGCAGAAAATTTTTTGATTCACATGCATTCGTCGAACGTGAGCCCGCAAATTGGACCTATTTTTACTGCGGTAAGCACAGTATGGGCATTTGAATCGAGCCAAGTCACCACATTCGAAGCGCAGGTGGTGGGATAAATTGTTTTTACGTTTAAATACGCTGCTGCATCGCATACAAGAAAAAGTGTTGAATTCCATTGGGTCACGCTGCTGCAACACTATGGCGGAGGGGGATACGCTAACAGTTAAACCATCTGAAACGAGACAAAGAAGGAATGGTGGGTGTGATTTTAGTTTACCACATATACTTAGTGTGGGTGAATGCAGGTACTCTTAGTGGTGATGATTTTGTATCGTTAGTAAAATCTACTACTGAAGTATATAGCAACAGTGAGCACAAGGTAATGTTTTTAGTTGAAAAATGATAAGAATTATTAGTCAAAGTAAAGCATATTCTAATTGTGTATTGTAATTTAGAATATGACGTATGACATATGAAAAGATTTAATAAAAATGACACACAAGTACATTTTTCATTACGCCTTTTTAAAATGAAATTATGAGATACGACAGTTCTATGGTAGTGACCTGTTTTTGTAAATAAATTTGCAAAAAAGAATTCAAACTCATGCAAGGTATACAGTAAATTTATGGTGATTACATTATCTAATAAACAGTATAATCTAAAATACTATTGTACTATTCAATCTATGTTTAGGACATTAGTTTTATTATTTTTTTATATTTTGATTTGGACATTCAATTGAGGTTAAAACATGAGTGGGTATTATAAATCAACAATTGGTTCTTTTGTAAACAAATGCTATTTTTTCTTTTTTTATTAACTTTTATGTAACACAATAGTAGGCGCCGTAACGCTACTTAAATACAAAATAGAGTTTTTTTTATTCATTGTACGATCTTTTATCATCTTAATTAACCATTGATTATCGGAATAGAAAAAAAATACAATTATTGCAATAATAGAAACAATATTTATTTACTACTGATTGTAATCATAACTGACTTTGGATATCAGTCGTAGAAAAATCAGTAAAATAAAAAAGCAAATATTAAGATGATTCAGTCAGAACGACATGTAACCTTAAGAACTTAAAATAGTAATATCTCTGAACCTAGAACGTATTTTGCATTCATTTTTTGCCTGATAATTTGAGATGAAAAAATTTCACTGCACTGCAAAAAAATGATTACATGTTTTTTTAATATCTGGGCTTTTTCATGTGTTCCTCGAGAAATTTCTTCCTTTGATTATCAAACCTTAAGTGTGCTCACACGCAAATGCAGATTTTTTGGCACTGGAATCGTTTTGAGGGTTTTTTTTTTTTTTTAACTCGATGATTTTATAATCTTTTTTACCAATTTTTTGTAATTGTATCTTTTGATCACTATCAAACAGTATGATTTTAAAGCACATTGATATTGTATTCGTAAAAAACTCACACATTTATATGATGTTATTGTTTGCTTGACTGAAACATATTGAGATAGTACAATGCACTAATGAATGCGTAAATTGTTACGGACAAAAGCAGAAAATCAGCGAGGATTCGGATGTCAGTGACAATTAAAAGAATGACACAACACAGAAATTTATGCTTGTACTTTGTTAATTTTTCAAACAATTTACATACCTCTTTTGCGCACCTGCATTTTACCAAAGATTTTATCTTATTTTACGATCGACTTTGTCACCACTTTAGACCATTTCCATAAATATGTTTGGTCTCCATGTGTTGGACCATTGATCTTGATGGTTAAGTTGAAGTGAAATATAAAACTTCTCAAGATAATCAAAGTACTGAAAGCCCAAAATAATAACTATTTTTAATATTGTAAAAATTTGCACTTAGATCTTTTTTTGTCCCAAGTTCCGATGATATATCTAAAAAAACTTAAGGTACTTCATAACGGATTTAGATAAAAATTAATCATAATTAACTTACAATGAATAAGTAATTGTTGAAATCGGCATTTTATTTATTTTCTTATTAACATTAGATTTTAAAACAAATTAAAACTTTAAGACTCTCAAAAAATTGTGTTTCTCACATTTTTTTGGTACATTCAGTCATATGTTTCATAAACCATCTGTAAATAAAGCTGCATCCACATTTTGGACAATCCTCAAAAATATGACGACTCTGCATGTGTCTGATTATATCACATCTCACTGTAGTGATAAAATCACACTCGTTGCATTTAAATTTGTCGTGATACTCAAAGTGCTGTGACTTTGTGTGAGTGTTTTTAACATGCGAATACGTATTAGAACATCTCTTCGATTCATAAGAGCAGAATACACATTTAAATATTTTCATACCATTATGAAAAGTTGACTTGACTGTTTTCGAATTTTTTCTTTTTGTTTTCTCAATCAGTGCCACTTTTTCCTTCTTCATCATTTTTTTATGGTTAATTAAACCGTTTTCCAATTTATAATAAGCTATGGGTTTCCTCTTTCGAAGAACATATTTACTGTGTTTCCTCGTGTTTGGAGTATCTAAGCCGATACTACCATATTCTTTGTCCATATCAAATAGATTATCATTTGTTTCAGCATCTACGGAAATTTAAAAGTATCAGTATTTTAGATGTTATAAATACGATGAATATGTACATAAAAACTTGTTTTAAAAGATTTACCAAGATCCGGTAGGGCTTCAAATTTCATCAAGTCATTGAGGTTCAAAGAGCTTCCTGAAATATTGTAAATTTTTTTTTTGCATAAAAATCATATATTTATTATTAAATCAAAGAGAATTTTGTGTATACAATTTAATTGCGAGTAATATTTACCAGGATGAGAATACCCTTTAATGTTAATTAGGTTATCAGAATTAATATGGATTTCTTCTTGAACGTATGTCTTGGCCGTACTCCGACATGAATCTTCTGAAACATAATTTTCTTGTGACACACATTGTTATTTATACGTATTTTTTGAAAATTTCTTATTTCCAATAAATTAAGTAATTTAAGTTAAAGCTTCGTGTTGAATAAACATTATATAAAAATTATAACTTTTGTTACTTTTTTAAACTTTTTATTGACCAGCAAATTTTTTAATACAAATAAATTAAACACGATTTTTTATTTTTTAGGTGTTTGGTTTTTTTATTTTAGGTCACGCTGTTTTTAGGTTTTTGAATTAGGTAGTTGATACATCACTTGCAAACAATTTTTGTTAACCTAGATTGATATTTAATTGAGACGTGCCTGAAACATTTTCGTGACTTAAGACATTCAAGTACTGTAATTTTCTGAAATTTACATTTTTTAAATAAAAGTAGTGACATAAATTTTAACAAAAGTTTTGGTAAAGCATTTTTTTTTCTTTTTCGGCCATAACAATAAATTAAAATAAATGTAATCGTAAAATGCAATGTTTACAAAAATTACTAGTTGTAACTCATGGTCTTTGNCGAGGGCCTGTTGCACGTTTCGCAGAGCAACACCTTCGACAGCCCGAAGGGCGACACCTTGTCGCACGTGCAACAGTAGATGACGAGGTAGGCGTCGTCCACGACCGACAAGTCCTTCGAGTCGTCGGTGCTGGTGCTGCTGGTGGTAGGGATGTTGTCCCCGATGGGTTATTACTAGTTGTAACTCATGGTCTTTGTGAATACATTATTTGCAAATTAAGATTAAATTTTTTTATTTTTGCTCAACAAAAAAATTAAATGTAAAAAAAGTACTAGCTTTCCAGGTTCTTCTTTTTTGTAAGTCATTTAACTTAGAATGTAATAATTATTTTCAAACATATTTTTGCATATACCCCATAAAAGCTTTTCACGATGAGAAAAATTCATTTATATAACTCGTTAAAACTTAGGTTAAACTTTTAATTTACCGCAAATCATAATATGATTCAATAATGATACCGAATGTAAGTTCCTTCCACACTTTGTACAATTCTCCATAATATGGTACCGTCGTATGTGTTGCGTTATAGAACCCCTATTTTCTGTGACAAAATTACAGTTGTCACAATGAAATTTGTCATGATATTCAAAATTCTGCGATAGCGTATGCAACGTTCGGGTATGTTTATAAACATTTCCGAAATTTGATTTTTTGAACGGACAAAGCGGGCACTTATACATTTTCTTACCATCCACAATTTCTGGATAAATTTTTCTTTTC
Source organism: Copidosoma floridanum (assembly GCF_000648655.2). The sequence goes on along the minus strand of NW_019379577.1, from coordinate 1,007,760 downwards.
GAACTTCGTTTTTTTACCCTGTGTTCAGCAAATTTTCTAATCGCCTCATTTTTATTTTCAACTTTAATTTTTTTATCACTGTTTCTTTTACTTTTATGTCTACGATACATTGCTGGTTTCCTATTTCGTAGTGAATACTTACCAGTGCTTTCTTCTTTCTTGAGTTTTTTCGTAGTACTTCCGTCTTGTTGGTCCATAATACTAGTTTTTGAAGTATTATGGATGACATCATACATATCTTCGAAATTACGAAAGTTCTGGTCGTTTTTAGGAGGTGAATTGAGATTGTTACTTAATATGATATCATCTGCTCCAGAGTTATAATTTTCATCATCACCATCTACGTAAACAATTAATTAGTCGTTTAAAATACAAAAAATCGACCCAACTTAAAACAAAATTATTTACCATGATAGGAAAAAACCTCAAATTCAGTTAAATTTTCAGGATTTACGTAGATCTCTTCTTTCACGTAGGACCTTGATGCACTGGGTGATGAATTTTCTGAAACATGATAATGTTTTTACATGAAAATAAAATATACCTGTACCAATATATTTTTATTTTTGAGTAGTCGTCATTGCAATGTATAGACAATACATAAAGTATTGGGAGACTTCATTTTTTTCACAAACATATAATAACGTGTTAGAATGTGTATCGATACTAAGAACATTACTTAATTCAAGTTTCCTTTGAACACTTACTTTGGCATAACATTTGTATCTTTTACAAATAATTTTAACGTTTAAATAATTAGCCGTAAACCAAACATACTAAGCCATTTATTAAGTTCAAGTTTACACAATATTAGGAATATAGTTAAAGTAATAAAAGACAATACTACAATATTATCTTGACATAATATTCTAATCAATGGCTCACTGGATTACAAAAAAATTTAGGAGTTAGAAAAATACCTAAATACGCCTGCTTTTAATTTTTTAATATTTTTAGAACCATATAAACATTACTCTGTAAAATGATTTTTGCAGTAACAAAGTATGAACAAGAAAACATACGTAAACATAGTATTATAAATTACAGAACGATTTGTTTTTACAGCTTTTATTTACATTTAATAATGAGATTAGAAATCTTTAACGCCTTACAAAGTAGATATATTTCATTAACACACCACGTTTAAGGACGAACACCACGACTAATCCTTGAAATCACGTGATAAAAACTCCCTCTGCTTAATGGCATATGTAATATTACATTTTTTTTTGTACGAACTACACATATATGAGATGCTAAATAAAAAAAACTCTCACTCAGTACTGTGTCTAATTTTGAAAACATTTTATTCTAATTTTTCAATTTAGAGGTTAGAATTTTTTTCATTGCACTTACAATATTAATATTGTCGTGTAGTTTTAGTTTTTGCTTTCGTAAGGTATACTTATTCCAATTTTTTTTGCATTTTTTTTTTCTTTTGAGTGTTTGAGATACCTTGATCTTCTTCCTTAACAACGTTAGTTTCTAAAGCAACACTAGGAAATTTACTTGATATCAAAACAGGTTTTGAAAAATTATCATTGATCATTTTATCAGATGTATTTGAAAGCTTTGGATTTGATTTTTTTTCCATATTATCTACTTGAAAATCGTTTTTATCCTGATTATCCGCCTCTTGTGTTTGGTCAGAATCTGCAAACAATAAAGTACCTTGATTAATACAAATTAAAAAATTAAAACTGTCCATATTAATGGATCTTTACCAGAATCAGACGAAACTCGTAAAGTATCTAATTCTTTAGAGCTAATTTTAACGATAATAATATTTCCTTTTTATTATTATTTTTATCGTTTTTATTGTAATTAGTTTAAAAAGTAGTAAAAAAAAAAAAAAAA
>NW_019379577.1:974535-990688 GCF_000648655.2 Copidosoma floridanum | reverse complement strand
ATGTAAGTTTTCATTTCATCTTTTATTTAAAAAACTGTTTAAAAATTTTTTACTTAATATTTAGACCTGGCAACAAGCATACTTGTTAAGGGAGCCATTTTGCATACAAGTAACTACCATCGTACTCAAACAATATGTGATCTGCCAATAATCTGTAACTCTTGAACGTTTTTCCACAGTCCTGGCAAACTTTTATTAACAACGTTTCGTCTCATGAAAAGTTATAATCTGCAAACAAAAAAATACAATTTGCTGGATTTAAAATAGTATAAAAAAGTCATTGTATGAATTAATAAAAGTCAATTGGGTTACAGAAATACATGGAATTAATAAAATAAATGTGATTGGATCAATAGATGAACTAGCTTTATTTCTATAATACCTTGAATGACACACATTATGGACTGGTTGAGAACCGTCCAAATAAAATAATTAAATAAACTTAATCTTACCACGCCAAACGATTAAAATGTAAGCAACTGAGTTGACAAAAGAAAATAAAAGTACTTTATTTCTTGACTTGTCGATCTTTTCAGTGGGTAATTTAAAAAAAATCCCTACATATGAAACGTCGAGATGTGTTTTTTCAGAGAAAACGCGTATTTCGTGGTAAAAGCGCAGTGCTGACACTTGAGCAGTTCCCTATTGCTGCAGACGTACCGCTGATGTTTGTTCAAATTGTCGCGAGTTTTGAGTTTCAAGCCACAATTCGCACAACTGTAGTAATCGTCCACGTGATGCTGAGTATGCCTAAGCTTTATATGCCGAATGAGCGTGTACTTTGTGGTTGTCTGGTAACTGCAGTAGAAACACTTCCACCAAATCTTCCCTTGGCGTGACTCTGTAACGAGACAGGATCGATCGCTGAAATGTGCGGCTGAGAGATAACAAATGATCAACGCAAAAGGTATACTTACTTGAGTTGCCGGGTGGGGTCGACTGGTTGGTAAAGCTTGTTTCGTTTCCCATGTGAGCTGTATTTTGGACGAATGGTGCGTATCCTGCAAGACACGAATGACGTAAGTAAGTGACGGTTGGAAATGTTTTTTGAATCTACAACAAAATATTTACTAGCAAATTTCTACAGTATGATTTTAAAAACTTTTATTAAATTACAAGATTTCACATTCGATAAATCGATTCGTTTGTTTTATTGATATTCATAATCCGTACATCAGATACAAAAAAATGCAAAAGCATCGATCCGACTGCCCATGTAATAAGATCTAAAAAATTGTATAAGAACTACAATTGGTACATTGTATGATTATGAAAAACGCTGGTTATATACCAAATACATTTGCATATATAGACATAGGTGTATATAATATGCCTCGTCCAAACGTGCTAGCAAAATTTGTGTATAATTATCGAAAAAACGTTATCGTTTATTGCGATCGGTATATGTATTGCTTATACAGAGTTCATTGCGGGTTGCGTTGCTCGCTGTGATTAATATAGTTACTGAACACTGATCGTCGACAAGGCTGCGTCGTAATACATTCGCAAATACTTAGCAGTACAATTTTTTTTTTTCTGAAATTACGTGTAATATTTTTTCATTACCATTAATATGGCAAGTGTAAAAAAATTCCAGCAAAAATTAGGTATTGTATTTTTTAAAACAAAATACATGTATGAACACATCTTGGAAAAATATTTGAAAATAAATCTCCACACATAATTAAGTGAATCTCACGATAATTTTTCGTGAAGGATAGAGATAAAAAAAATTATAGTGTTTCCAGTAAAAATTACACTAGATTATAAAAAAAAAAAAAAAAAGAATGATGCATTTTAATAAAAATAAATTATTTTTCTTAAGTATGTAAAGATCAATAAAATAGTAGTGGTGCCCAAAACTCTGATCACCGAAATAATCTAAATAAATAAATAAATAAATAATGAACAAATTATCGCAGCAACAGCATCTTTATCATCATCAGTACACACTATAGCCAGTTAAAAATACTACTACTACTACCACTATTATTACTCATTATTGCTTAGCATATTATATTATATTATATGTACGTATAATATTATAAATACTACTACTACTACCACTATTATTACTCATTATTGCTTAGCATATTATATTATATTATATGTACGTATAATATTATATAAGAATCAGACTCAATGATTTCGCTATACGAGGCAATGGTGTGTGTGGTGGGTAACAATAGACAAGAGTAAAAAAAAAAAAAAAAAAAAAAACAATAATAATAGTATCAAAAGAAAAAATCAAGACAACATCAAACTACACATCAAACTACAAGACGACAGATACTAAAACTCTATAAAATGAACGAGGAAATCGTGGCGTATACGTACGCACAAGCATGTACAAGTATACCCATAGCCAACGTGATCGGTTGTTCTCGAGAGGAAAAAGAGAAACGTTGGCAGGCAAGCATCCACGGGAGCGGCAACTCTTGTCCTCCTCTCGCATATATATGCACGCGCTACACCTGTCTCTCTTGTGGTCNGCGATTACTTACAAAATTTTTCTCTCTTTGGTTTCTTAATTGTGTTGGCTATGTCTTCCAAGCTCCTCAGAGTTATTTTTCTCTTTTTCTTAACATTTTCCACACTTCCAATGGCAACTGGATCTGTGGTCACTGCAATAATTTATAGTTATCAGAAAAAAAGAACATGGCAAACCAACATTTGTTTTTACATTGACAAACAAACCTGAATCAGAAAAGTTGTCGTTGAGAGCACTAGGATCAACAAATTCGTAATCAACTACTTTATTTATATTATTATCTGGAATTCAAATGGCATTTCAAAGAAAATCAGGTGCACATAAACTATGACAAAAATAACGAGAAAAAGTGTTCGATTGTACGTGGTTGCTTCAACGTATCAAGAGTTTCCTCTTTGTTAGAAGGACCCTTTTCTTTCTCGTTTCCTATACAAGTACTAATATTTCCTGCAACATTAAAAATTTTTTGTTTAATCGGAAAAATTAATACGTAAAGGGAGTACAAAAGCTAAAGAAAAGTTTTATGCCAAGTAAGTTGAGAAAAATGATCTCAAACTGAATTTTGTTATTTATGGTAAGCGTTGATGATATTTTGGCTGTTATATTACATTAGGAAAAAAACAATTAAAGTAATCCATCATTAAAAAGTGAAACACTTTATTAATATATTAATCATGAAATTGTAAATAATGTATATATTACAGATGTACTCCAGTGTACAAACTTCATCAATTTGTTCAATACTAAACAATTAATATTATATTTTAATGATAAAAAATGCAATTCAATTTTTCATTGGTTCATACTTCAGATAACGATTAAGTTTGAAACTTTTATTAAATCAATTAAATTTCATTCTTTGTTTAAGTGTAATTGAATTGAGATTTAATAAGATTATCTACAACCCCGATCAATACACTGAATGTTTGATAGGATTCAGGGATAAGTATGTTAAATAGTAAATTTTTATAAATGAGTGAGAAAAATTTACGTTGCTTATAAATTTCATATGGCACATTCTTATGAACTACGCACAATCATCGTCATAACTTGAAACGTCGAGATGTGTTTTTTCAGAGAAAACGATCGACCAAATACCTTTGAGCCGAGTACGCCACGTGATAACAAGTTTCTTCGAAAGGCATCACGTGAATAAAAGTGTTAAAAAAAAACCACAGCGTGCGCTCACGCACAATAATCTCAAAGCGTACATTTAATCTATACAGTACCTGGAATGATTGAGTTCCCCTTGTTCGCTGGAATGTATTGAAAAAAATCGTGGGTCTAAAAAAAAAAAAAAAAATTTAAANTAAATATCCAAAATATTCTTGATAAATTATTTTAAAAAGATATCTAATAAATTGTCAGATAAATTGAGTACAGAGTATTTTTTGTAAAATTTTTTAATATTAAAAAAATAATACTCACAATTGTATCTTTCCGTCGATCCATTATCTTTGCTTTTAATTGCTGTTTTTAATAATTTATTGTCTGAAATTAAAATAATTCTCATGATAATCAGTTTTCAAACATTACGCTATTTACATTAAAATTATAATATGTATATTACCTAACATTTTTATCACTGACTCTCGACGCATTTTTTCTGCTGGCAAACCGATAAGGTTCTCTGAAATGTAAGTTTTCATTTCATCAACGTTATGATATTGTCATTTTATTGTTTTGCTGACATGCTTACGAAAAAAATTATTTCTACCAAACCGGCATTCCGCTAAAAAAAGTGAACTGAAAATATGTAAATATTGTACTACACTAAAAATAAATAAATAAATATTGATAAAATATTATCTAGCCCATAAGTGATTGTTTACTCGTGCATTGAACATGTATGAATTTTTTTTTTTTTTTTAGATAAAAAATTACAAATTTATTTTGTGATACATAAAATACATAAGGCGACGTTGTTTAAAAATCAAGTGTGTCGTAATATACTAATAAAATGATTCGACAAAAATACGTGGGGTAGTTTTTGGTGAAGAAATAAAACACTTTTTGTTGTTTTCCTTGAATTTGCAAACTATTTTATTGAAATTAGAGCACAGAGGAAGAAAGTTATCATATAACAATGGTTTAAATTTTCTTTATTAATCTGCAGCAATATTATATTTCATGAGAGTTATAGATTATACATTTTTTAAGTTATTAAGTAAATACTAACTTAATAGATAAGAAACGGACTAAATTACAAAAAAAATAATAATAAATAAATCAAATAAATCAATGTTTGCAAAGCACGACTGGTACAGTTTTCACTAACATAAAAAATTTAATAAGAATACGTACGGTTTAGATATTTTTTTAGAAGTTCATTAAAATTGAATGCACTTCTTCAATACGACGCACACATATTTATTTTACACATCAAAAGTAACAAGATTTATTGTAAAGAGGTGTGGAACAGTCGTGTATGCAAAAACTCATGGATCACATAATTGGGCAAAAATATATTACACAATAATACCTATCAACTAAAAATGTTTTCACGTAACATAATTCTATTTTTTGGATTCAGCATTAACTTTTTTCTTCATCTTATCGTGATACTTCTTGGCACAGATGGGCGCCTGCTTGACATGACGATTCAGTCCGTAGACGTGATGAAAATCACTATGACAAAACCTACAGCTGAACGCGTTTTTCGGGTAAACATAGGAATGCTGACGCTGTATGTGATTGGCCATAAGCGGGTACTTTGAAAAGGTACGATAGGAACAATGTTCGCACTGAAGCTGCGGTTCCTTTCCACTTTTGTTATAAAATTATTAATTAATTATAATAGTTAAAAAAACTGAAGACATAACTAGTCAAAATAAATTAATAAAGATTTCGGACGTGATTCAGCATGGCTCCACGAGTCTTGTATTTCTTTCCACACTTGGCACAGTCGTTGGTCACGCTCTCGTCCCGATAGTGGATGTTCATGTGTTTGCGCAACGAAGTGGCATACTTAGTCTTGAAATCGCAGTTCTTTTCGGGACAGTAGTTCCAATTTTCGTCCCCGCATTCGTGGACCAGATGCCAGCGCAGGTAACGCACGAAGCGAAAGGACCTCTGGCACTTGGGACAGTTGATAAAGTCTTTGCTGTCGGTGACGGTGTGCATGGCCTTGTAATGATCGTTCAAGCGAGCCCGACGTGACGTTGTATACTCGCACTGTTTGCACGCGAGAACTTTTTCCTCGTTGCAGTCGTACTTCAAATGCATGGTCATGTCGCAGTAGTTGCGGTAGCGTTTCTCGCACGCCTTGCACTCGTGGTACAGCACACCCTCACACTCCTTGCAGTTCCTTTGCTTCTCGCCGTAAGTTTTTTCAAAGTACTTTAGGCATTTCAAGCAATACATTACCAGAAGGTTGTGCAAGTCTGAATAATAATAATAATAATAATAATGAGGCCTGATTTTTTTTTTTTTTTTTATTATACTTTTATTAATTTATCTACATTCACGCCGATGCGATTACTTACAAAATTTTTCTCTCTTTGGTTTCTTAATTGTGTTGGCTATGTCTTCCAAGCTCCTCAGAGTTATTTTTCTCTTTTTCTTAACATTTTCCACACTTCCAATGGCAACTGGATCTGTGGTCACTGCAATAATTTATAGTTATCAGAAAAAAAGAACATGGCAAACCAACATTTGTTTTTACATTGACAAACAAACCTGAATCAGAAAAGTTGTCGTTGAGAGCACTAGGATCAACAAATTCGTAATCAACTACTTTATTTATATTATTATCTGGAATTCAAATGGCATTTCAAAGAAAATCAGGTGCACATAAACTATGACAAAAATAACGAGAAAAAGTGTTCGATTGTACGTGGTTGCTTCAACGTATCAAGAGTTTCCTCTTTGTTAGAAGGACCCTTTTCTTTCTCGTTTCCTATACAAGTACTAATATTTCCTGCAACATTAAAAATTTTTTGTTTAATCGGAAAAATTAATACGTAAAGGGAGTACAAAAGCTAAAGAAAAGTTTTATGCCAAGTAAGTTGAGAAAAATGATCTCAAACTGAATTTTGTTATTTATGGTAAGCGTTGATGATATTTTGGCTGTTATATTACATTAGGAAAAAAACAATTAAAGTAATCCATCATTAAAAAGTGAAACACTTTATTAATATATTAATCATGAAATTGTAAATAATGTATATATTACAGATGTACTCCAGTGTACAAACTTCATCAATTTGTTCAATACTCAAGAAAATAGTCAACAGTTTAAAAAAAAAAAATAGTTTCAAACTAAATTAAAAAATCATGCAACATTGTGCTTTCTATTAATATGCATCTTTAAACTGTACTTCCGCTTGGTACTATAATGACAGAGCTTGCAATTAAACATTGGATTCTGACCACACTCTACATCCTGATGTCTACGCAAGGTGCACTCGTTCTTGTAAGATTTGTTACACTTGGGACAGACAACTGATACTAGTTTTTTGGGTATATTGTGAGAGCGAGCCAAGTGCTTGATCAAGTTACTTTTCTGAGAGGTGTGGTGGTCACAGTGAGCACACCCAAAGGAAGGAACGACTCCACATTCATGCTTCAAATGGCGCTGCAGACCAGAGCGCATTTTATATTTTCTTCCACAGTTCTTATCAGTAAAAGAAAAAAAAAAAAAAAGCCAATTGATGTTAATTATTGAATAAAAAGTAAGCAAGAGTTTTTACACAATAGTAAGAACTTACATAACAGATGCACTCCCCAGCAAGGCTTTTACGGCATGGCATTTCCCTTAAATGTCTTTCAAACCATTCTTTCTTATGAAAATGAGAATTGCAAATCTCACAACGTAGTGTCTTGTCACCATGATAAAAATGTAGATGCCGATCATAGGCAAATTTACTAGTAAATGATTTTTCACAACTATCACAGTAAAAGTTTGGTGTTTTTTTGGGATTGTCCTTGCATTGGTGTTTCGTGTGAATAACCGCTCTTGATCGACGTGTAAACGATTTGGAACAAAATTTACAAGAGAATAGGTTAGCACCTGATGCTAGAAAAATTTTTGCAACTTGAATAAACATTACATTGAAAGGAAGATCCCACCATTTCAGTTTGGCTAAACTTACTTTTGACAATGTCGTCGGATACATTACTACTGCCCTTTTTTAATGACGGTTCATAAAAATCTAATTGTATTTCTTCATCGATGATATCAATGCTCTCCTCTTTCTTAATAATGATCAAGTTTGATGGAACTGTATCATGATCTAGTAAAAATTTGACTATGTATAATTAAGAAGCAGAAAAGTTACTGAATCAATCATCATAAAATCAAGGTTTTGAAAAAAATTTTAATTTTGAGCTAATAATTTAAGAGATGTAAGACGATGCTTCATTACAATATAATTTTTATAGTATAATACATTATCAGACATGGATACACCATTCACTGAACATAAATAAAAATTTCTTGATAATTTCAATGCAAAAAGCTTATAACTTGTATGCAGTGTTGTATATGACAAAATAATACAATATAACACAAATAGGTAGATAGAGAGTTTTAAAAATATCCTATGAAAATACAACTCTCACAATTACCTAGGTTGGTGTTTCTATCATCACCAATGGGTTCTGGCTTGATATCCACTTCAACCTTCAGTATGCTCTCTTGTTCATTTGTATTAAGTAGTGAAGAATTTTCAAAAATTTGAGATTCTATGTCATCGGGAAGCTCTTCTTTTACATGCACAAATTCTGTTGGAAACACTGTTTTTTCACCATCACCAGAGTGGTGTAGAGGTGTCACTGTATGCAAAGTTTGCTTAGTGCCAGAAGTGGATTGCATTTCTTTCAAATACTGGTTGAGGGAGGAGCCAGACAAGTTACATTACCAAATTGGTGTATTACTGTTACAAAATTTCAAATTTTTACGTTTAAAGGTAAATATTTCATGTATAGCATTAACATTACGCTGTATTGTCTAAATCTGGTTTTTTATTGGAATCATTTAATGCTTGGTGCATGTACACAATTAAAGATCACATTACTTTCTGGCATTAGTATCAAGTAAAGTTTATGATTCAGTAATGAGATGTATTTGCAACTGTTAGATGTCTCAGTCATAAACACATCCATGAATAAGTAAATGCCTATATAGTATTTTAATTATTTCGTGGTTGAAACTCAACGAAATGTATGTACTTTTACCAAACAGATCAATGAAAAATAAATGTCTATAAAATAGTATTAATTTTTACAGTGATTTATCACAGTAGTCGATTACTCGATGACAGGGCAATGTTAGTGTCAGATTAATCAACTAGTTACTAAAAATTGCATAAGTATGTATCATTTCATGATAAGTAAAGATAAGTTTGAACAAGTTACTTTACAGCTTGCCCAACTAAACGTAATGTGGAAAAAATGAGTTGCAGTAATTTTTAATCAGGCACAACTCTCTTATTGGATAAAAGTTACTGTGTTTGTAATACTCATTTGCAAAATTGTAATAAAAAATGTACCCTATGTTCAGCTAAAGTGATAGATTGTAAATTTGATAAACAAAGCAGCACTAAATACCTATAAGCCCTGGCAGCCACAGCCTCGACCTGGTCAGTCAATTGCAGAGAGAGTCTCTGGCCAAATTTTTTCCAAATCTTCACATTTCCCAGCTTACAGGAATAAAAGTTTGGAAGCAAGTGTCCAAATTTCCACTGGAGAGAAAGAGAAAGAGCACAAACACATACACACCTCTCGATGTAAACAAACGCACGCTTTTTCAAGTACGGCAGGTTAGTTTCTAACCTCTATGCGCGCCGCAGCATATATATCACACACAAAAACCGTCGAAGCTTCCCTCACTGTATAAGGGAAATTAATTTTTCACCACGCACCAACAACCACCACGAATTTACAGCAATCAACAACAATGGCACGGTGCAACGGAGAGATAGACGTACATAATACATCTTTTCAGCTGATTACGACGCTTAGATACCACTGCGGCTGTCTTCACTTCCATGTACGGATCCCCCCCCCTCCGCCGCAGAGTGTGTGCGTCATGTGCGTGTGCAACTGTGCAGTGCACTTTCTATGTGAATTGGCGGGATTCAGTTAAGACTTCAAGATAAGTATTAAGTAACTTTTTTTTTTTTTTTTTTTTTTTTTTTTTTAACACTTATTAGTTTTAACATACATCATGAACCACTGAGAGAGCTAAGAATTATAATACTGATATTCGTGATTTTTTTCAAGAGTTGAGAGCTTTCATTATCATATATGTACACACTTGGGAGTAAGTAATCATGTCCAAATTTCATGCAGATCAGGTATATGGTCACTTACTCTTAGGTGCACACATCAGGAGTATTATTTGGTTGTGCATCGCAATATCAAATAAACTTCTATCGCTTACTTATGAAATGTTTTAAATATCCTTTTTTTTTTAATGGGTTATATATTAGTTAGATCGTGAGTTGGATTTGGTGGAGGTCCACTCGTCCACAATGGCATTTTGATCGGGATACAATCTTTTGGTCCAACCGACTGCGACGAGACTTACGCTCCAAGTTATTACGTCAAAGTGTTAAAGTACTTGTTTTTCATACTCCATGCAATTAATTATGGTTGCGATCCCATGTTGATGATCTGCCACGTTTGTCCTTTGCCAAGGAAACTTTGAGGAAGCGGATATTTTTTATCTATTACCAAATTTGTACTCGGTGTTATATATATTCTTTACTGTTACGGATATGTATTTTGTTAACAAATATTTTTCTTTACATTTTTTTTTTTTTTTTTTTTTTTTTCCATCAACGAAACAAAAACTCTCAAACGACTTTGCACAGGAGAGAGGATTTGTTTTTTTTGTTTGTTTCCTATGAGCGCAAAAACTTTCATGTATTTTTTAAATATGTTTTATGTAAATCACACAAAATGACTTACGTGTAATGTAAAACGTACAATATTTATCTCTTGTACTATAAGTATTGGATACCCTGCACTGTTTTTTCTTTTTTATTTTTAAATCATCTCTAACTAGCATTATCGAGACGAGGCGATGTTTGGTTTTTCGAATAAGTACTTTAAGATGTAACCTTTGCTGCAAGTACACACAAAAAAAGGGTCATCGAATGTTTTGAACATTTATAAATCTCAAAAACAACTGAACCTAAAAATTTTTAGGTCATCGTTTTTCAATAGTGTGGACACATCTGGAAAGGGATGCCTAAATTGTTTTCGTACTCTAAAAATACAAGCGTTATAACTTTGTGGAGGTAGTTTACTTCCCCCTCCCTCCTCTCCTATCGATACCAACATCATTCGCTAAAAAAAAATGTAATTTTAATTTAAAGATAATACAAGTAAAATTACAATAATTAATTTATGAAACGAGTGTAAATGTATTTGAAATCAGTTAGGCTGTAAAAGTGCCGTTGATAAACGAAAACAATGCCTGGTTCAAAGAGATAACAGTAGTGAATAAAATTATTCTTTTAACGAGTATAAAAGTCAATAATATTATTCAAGGGGATCAAATCGATTGGTGTTTTACCAGAATCGTCAAGTTGATTTTTGATAAACTGTCCTCAGAGAACAATTTATGAAACTTTGTAGTTACATTGTTAAATAAATTTATGAAAAAACTTGTAGTCAACATAGAATAAGAAATGTTTTACTTTTTTTTAGTGCAATACTTACTTCTTATCTTAAATTTCGAAGGTATGTAAAAATACGGTTTGTAAAAATACTGTATGTAAAATTACTTGTACTTTTTTCATTTATCTTTGATTGCTTATTTAACCGCAGTTTTTGCCAAATATATTACCATAATCCATGTCTACCATCAAAGGTCTGATAACACAGTTTACCCAGTGGCTGACAGGAGAGAATTTAATTTTTGGCAGAGTGAAAAGTTGGGTGCTTGTATACCGGATGCAAAGTGTAAAAGGCAGAAAAGTTCGGAAATTTTTTACAAAAAAGCTGTTAATTTCCTAGAGTGTATTAAAAAGTTTTAAAAAACCCCCTTTTTTTTTTTTTTTTTTTTTTTGGGGAAACTCTTGATGGNTGAAAGGAAAAACTTATTTTTCAAAGACTATCTTAATAAATTGAAAGTTTGCGTTTAAAATGGTGAAAATTATTTTAAATAAACACAGAGTTTTTAAATTAAATTCTATCCAAAAATTGATTTTTTTTTTTTCATTTGCTCGTTTAGGTAATGCCTTGTAATTCCTCGATAAAAATTTCAATGGAAAAAATTCGTAATTTACCCAAAATTATATCAAACACAATTTACAGCGTAATTTTGCTTGTTCATTCGATTTTTTTTTTTTTTTTTTCGTAAACTTAAGAAAATAAAGGCCCCACCCTTTAGGCCCCGCACAACCTTTATTCATTGTGCACACACATAATTTTTTTTTTTCTTACCTTTTTCATTGTATGACTAGTACTTCACAGTTATCCTTATTGCTATGAATGTTTTATCGTACGTTACATCTTACCAAAAATTTACATACTTCTGATTCAATGGTAATACATTAATCAAACTTTATTAGTTGGCCTAGTAAATATAAATATATTTCAAGAAAGAAATTGTCAATTCGAATGACTCAAAGTATTATTACTGTATAACGACCTCACTTTGCACCCTAAAAAAATAGAATACGCCACTTGGATGCGAAATAGCACTTTGCGCCCTAGAGGCATAATTATTATTGTTTTTGCCGATAACTTTATAAATTAATGTTTTGCACATAGTGTATAATTGAACAATAGTAGTAAATCTAATTGTAATACAACTTTTTCGGCGTTGCACACGTATCTCTAGAAAATTAATTCAACGCTCGCGATGAAAAAAAATAATAAACATACAAAACATGAAATTCAAATAAATTTGTTAAAAAAAAAAAAAAAATTAATTTCTCGTGCAAGTTGGTGAAATTTGTATATTTTTATCGACAGGTCTTGCACTTCCAACTGAACAAATACATGGCGGGAACCAGATCAAACAAAGCGAGTTCTCCTATCATGTGACCATTTTCATCGGAAACATTAAACTGTGCGCTGGTGCCATTATTACCAATTGGCACGTACTTTCAGCGGCTCGTTGCGTATCAGAAGCAAATGGGAATCTATTTTCCAGACAAGTCGTAGTAGTCGCCGGTAAAAGTGATCTTTGTACCGACGACACTTGTAGCAATGACACCCCGCCAATAGTCCGTATGGTGGAAAAAATGTACGTACCTAGGAATTATTTTCACGATGCCATAATTTCGTCGGAAAATATTCTCGTTTTAAAGGTAAAACACCCATTGAGAGACATGCAATAAGCTTTTAACCTTCAAAGTATTTTTTCAACGTATGTTAAAGTTTTGTTTTTTCTTTTTTCATCATCTGTCAAGTTACGCAACGAACTAGACATATTTTTCGATCAGCGCTTGAGTTCCGTTGGTTTGCCAGTTGATGATACGACGTACAGAGGCGTCAACGCCAACATAAGTGGCATCGGCACTCACAATTTCCCGAACTCGCACAGAGATCAATCCCTGCTTTCCATTATCGTGTACAATTCGACAATTCGTTACCTCACGGCTACTGTACTCGATCAAGTTGCTTGCAATGTTTATTCGAGTGGGATTAAAACCGACAAAAATATATTATGCGCCAGAGCCATTCTTCGACACAACCTTGTACCCGAAGGAGTATGTCGGGTAAGTTATAGTGATTGGCATCGAACATCCAACAGTACATGTATATATGTATATGTCAACGTGAATGATATTATTATTATTATTATTATTATTATTATTATGTGCTTGAATATTGTACTGCAGTACCTATAACCATATNAACAAAAAAAAAAAAAAAAAAAAAAAAAAAAAAACTTTTAAAGGGGGGTTTTTTAAAAAAAGGGTTTTTTGTTTTTTTTTTTATTTTTTGATTGCAAAAAAATAAAAAGTAAATTTTGTTCTTGAGTCGCTGGATGTATGAAATAAAAAATAAAATACTTCGATTTGGTGAAAATTCGAAGTTAAAATTATTTTATCATACTTGAAGTCATACATTGTAAAATTGCATTGACATTTAGAATAAATTTTTTGTTATTATTACAAAACAATAATGTCATTCAAATTCATAAAAACCTAAAGTCAAAGTCAAATCCAATCTCTCAAACTTAATAATAATTATTTCAATCAACTTATCGCAATACGTTTAAATCAACATGTTTACTTTAAATTTTTTCATTTGACATCGATCGCCGAGTGGAAACATCATTTTAAATTTGTATGATAGGTACGTTTTTCGAAATTTCTGAAATTATACAAGTATTTCTGAAAAAAATTTCAAAACGTGTTGTAAAAAAATTTTTCCGCCCTCGGGTGGTTTTGGGAGGCTGTTACTTCCTCGGTCGAAAAAGCAGTTTTCTGGAACTCGTTCGAAAACTCTCCTTTACGAACCTCGTTACGTCCCTCGCCTTCGGCTCGGGCCGCAAACCTCTCGGTTCGCAAACAGAGACTTTTCAAACTCGTAGGAAAACTACCATTGTTTTTTCTTCGGTGATACCTTTTTCCACTCAACTATAGATACACTAGTTGATTTTATTAAAAAAACTGCAGTCGCATGAAAAAAAAAATCACGAAACTCGTAGTAGAGCAACGACTCTTTGTCAAAATTGCAATCTTATGAGATAACGAAACAGGTCCACTTTTACTTTGTTCTAAAACTCGATCAATCTAGAGTCATATTAAATGTACGACTAATAAATCTGCTACCTAAAAATTCAACATTCGTTAAAATGATCCAAACATACGCAAACTTCTTTTAAAATTCATCCAACTTGAACACACATCGAAGCTTTTTTGATCATCTGTAACAACAAAGCATTACATCTTTAAAATAGATGAAAAAAAAAAAAAAAAAAAGTAATAATAATAATAATAAGTAATGCGTATGGTCATTTTTCGATACTCCTACGATTTTCTCAGTTCGTACTGAAGAAGGCAAGGTAACACGCGTTCTAACGCTTTCGGCTAATTTACTAATGACAATAAACCTATAAGTAATTACAATAAGAATTATAATGATAATAATAATCGTAACAGGGTACAGAAAAATAAAGACACACAGTACACACGTGAAGAAAAAAAAAAGTCTCAAGAATAATGGAGCGAGAGAAAGAGAGAGAGCAATTTTAAAAAATCCTCCAAAATTAATGTATAAGCAAATTTGGGCATAACTGCTTTAAAATGTAATTTTTTCTAAAAATACAGTGCATTGTTTTTGTGATTGTTTTTTTATTTTTTTTTTTTATTTTTACGTATAAAACATGCTCAATTGAATGCATTTAATTTTGAAGGGTGACGGTGGAGGCCCACTCGTTCACAAAGGCATTGTCATTGGGGTGCAATCTTTCGGTCCAACCAACTGCGACGAACTTTGGATTCCTAGTTTTTACACCAGAGTGTCGGACTATCTCCCTTTCATATTCAATGCGATAAATGATGACTGCGATTCTACAGTGATGCAATGTGTACTGTAATTTAATCGGGAATAATGAGTTATGTAAATATATAACTAGTAGATGCGCTTCGTACGATTCACGTTGTCGACACTACTTTGATGAACTATTTGGAGGACAAAATTTTGCTTTACATTTTTTTCTCACTTTTTCATCCTTGCAAACGACCGTGCAACGTTTAACCCTTGCGATTTTTATTTTGCCATGAATCATGTAACTTTTTTTTTCACAACTTTTTATGTAAATAAATGAATAATGATTGGAAAAAAAGTGTTTTTTTATTTATTCTTAATGTACCTATTATGTATTACGGAAAAAATAAAATTAGTAAACCTATACCTATAAGATCAATTAGTTGCAACCTCAAACAAAAGTGTCAGGTGTGTAACGACTAAGTTAAAGGTCTCATAGATTAAAAGTTGAAATAGTAATGAACAATACTCGCTTAACGCCTGTTCTGAGATAACAGCATTGCTTTTAATATAAAAAATACCAAACAACTAATGCGTATTAAAGGAAATTCTATTATAATTAAGAGTTGCGTCGCGTTAGTGTTTATTAAGTGCCATAAAAATCATTGCTTAATCGTCCGAGAATATTGACACTTTTTTTTATTAGTCCCTTGCACCTTTTCCGCTATATTTATACCCATCGCACCTGTACTCTCTCTCCCCATCAGGCATTGTTATAGTGGTATAGGGGACAAGGTGGTAAGGGGGATCCAATCACTTGTGACAATATTAACGTACGTGACACTACGATTCATTGAGTTGATAAAATAAAGATCAGAACCCACGAATTTTTAAGAATAAAGTGAAATGATTTGCTACGTTTTAGTCAAATGTTTTTTACTGCTTTTTTTTTTTAATTTCAAAGGTAAGCCATTATTTTACTATTTCAGTCTGAATTATTTTTGTATTCAAATTTTAATAAATAACCCTACGTCTGTAAACAAAATTTAAATTTGGTTGGTGTCTTCAGCTTTGTAATATAATCTTATAGTTTGATTTGTGTTAAAAAAAAAAAAATTCTATTTTTTTCCCACTACAACTTTGGAAAGTAATACGTAATAAACTGATTTCCAGGAAAAACTACACAGATCTTATTGCAATACAAGGTTTTTCTTTAGACAGTTTTAATTTTTATATTTTGAAAAAAAAAAAAAAAAAAAACTT
>NW_019379577.1:949110-972970 GCF_000648655.2 Copidosoma floridanum | reverse complement strand
TTTTTTTTTTTTTAAAATCTATTCGAATCACTAATAATGTCTCCCATGTTTTTATTTTTATGAGTACTGGATTAATGTGCCTTCGTTAATATCATCTCAACTTGTTAATTCGATTTTAGCATTCATTTGATAACTACGCTACGACTGAATACCATTGAAGTGGTCCCTCTTAGTAAAAAGATTCATGTCAAGAAAAACGAATCAAGTAAACTTTACGTTCATTTTTTTTATTGCGCAACTAAATACACATGTCTAATTCTCTAGTATAAAATAATACTACGTTCAACGTAATCGTACCGATTACTCACTTGATTGCTCGTTAATGCACTAGTTCAAATGTTGACGTTGTGCAGCAAATTGAGTGTCGCGTAAGACGTTTTTATCATCTGCAAAGTAACCATGTATGCATATACATATATATATATATACGTGCTACGGAATCGTAAAATGAAAAAAAGATGCGATTTATCAGGAAGTGCCCTCAACAACAATATACAAACCCAAACGAAGGTGTCCAGGTTAAGGGCAAATTGTCCACGGTACGAAATGGTACGGCCTTCCTGGTTGTTCAACATGAGCATGTGCAACATTTTCCTCTCCTCGCCGTTCATCGCCAACCAATCGCTGCTGTACACCGCATCCGCAATACCCGAAACCTACATAATTTTCGAAAACGCATTTTGTCAACGGATCATAATTATATCCCTTTATTGTAACCGCCCGTTTGAAAATTGATTTGGAAAATGTCCCAACAAAGAGAACAGATCGAACCTTCAGCATCAAATCGTTGCCGAACCAACAGTAAATCAACACTTCCTGCAGTATGGTCAGCGTGAACACAAAAATAAAGACGAAATCCGGACTGAACAAGCTGTACTGCACATACACACACGCGCAGACAAAAAGCAACGAAACAACAGCGAATGAGGATAAAATTTTAGTTGGAAAAGAAAAAAGAAAAGAAAAAGATCACAAAATCTACCTTGTGCATCTGGAACGTACTCGCGACGATGCTTATCACACAGAACAGGAAGAAAGGCACGGTGACCCCGATGACGAAGGACTCGACTTTCTCGATGACCTCGTGAATGAGGACGTTGTGGGCCACGCAATCCCTTATCCTGGCGATACTTCCATGCTGCAACTTTGCCAGTCTGTGGGCGTTCAAGTCCAACTGTCCGGCCAATGTAATGAGCAGGCCGACGCACATAGTGTCGAAGGCGATGTTGATGGCGATGCCGTATATGGCCGAGACGAATTGAAGAGTAGCCGTGGCGTAGAAGACCCTCGGGCTGGACACGTTGTAGAACTGGTGGGTCAAGAAGGGCAGCTCGTCTTGATGGACTCCCCCGATGGCCTTGAACACGAAACCGTAGTTGTAGCTGGAGAAGCAGAAGTAGGTGAGGGCCATCATGAGCGTGGACAGGGTTTTCGAGGTGATGGCGTAGCTCGCCAGTATCCGGGACTCCTCGGCGTCCCTAGCTTTGCAGTGGTGCACGCAGAGGTCGTTCACGATGTCGAGCAGTTCGTCCCGGCGGAGCACGAAGTTGGCGATTTTCAAGCAGAGCGTCAGGTACGTCGACGCGAGGAACGTCGATTCCGTGAAGTCCCTCACGTTGAACTCCTTGAGGGCCAATCCGGCCGTGAGGCTAAACGTGAAGTAAAAAATGACGAAGATGACGGTGAAACCGTAACATTTCCTCGCCAAGCTTAATTCCTCGTTTTCCTCGTGCCAGATGCCGCAGAGTCTCAAAGTGGCAAAGTTGAACGGCAACACGTCCATCGTGTATATTATCTATGGAGAGCTTTTGTTCTCTGTGTGCAGAGCGGAAAAACCAGCAGGTATATGGACTATTGTCGTTGGTAGTCCCTTTCGAAGTTTCGCCATTTAAACGGTGCATTATTCATGGTGTGTTTATGCATTCGTCGTTTGTAGTGCAAGTTGAGCGAAGTTGCTGGTGTGTGACGCACTTCGAAGGTATATAATATGTTGGTTATACCCAAAGGGGAGAGAGGCAATTTGCATAGCTTAACGAAGTGAACGAAGGAATCCAAAATTAAAACGCTCACATGTCAATGCAGGAACTTGGCGTTGCCATGGCACTGCATTGATTGCACCGACTTACGAAGTGTGCATCGGGCTGACACGAAGTTTCTATATTTTTATGGGTTGTGTGGTGTTTGAGATTTATAAAAAANTAAAAGAAAAAAAAAAAAAAAAAATCCTTTTTTCTTTCCCGTTTTATTTTTACAACTTGGGCTGATTTGTAAAGAATTGATTTTACATTTTTTCTAGAGTACATTAAATATATTTTCATTGGTGAATTATAAAAGTGAATCTTACGATTAGATCGAAGTAAATGATTATTTTGAAACCACTCAGTTTTGGCGCATCGACGAAGACTAGCATTTTTTTCTATAAATATAGTAAGCTTCAAGTACAAATCATTTTTTTTATTTTAATACTGTTATACATGATAATTTTGCATGCTAACGTAAAGAGCGTCGTCTTCAAGATTACCGGGTCGAATGATCTCCGCGATTGTGGAACCTGAAAAATAAATTCAAAGGGAAATTTGTACATAATTTATGAGGGTCGAACATGCGAATTTAGACTTTAAAAAACTGCAATTGATCAAAGCTAATATGTATGTTAAACCTGACATCGAAGTTTTTTTTTTTTACTTATGAGTATAATGAAATTTATATTTTATATGTCTACATGCAATATATTGGTTAAGCAGGTGGAAGAACCTAGATGATTTGTCAACTAAAAGTACTAGAAAAGGGTAAAATTTGGCATTTTATAAATAAAAAACATCTCACTAGTCAAGTGTCGATCGTAACTTTGGGCCAAACTACATTTGAATAACTATTTGAATTTCAAATAATAGTTATTTACGTAACAAGTCCGGAAAAGACGATTTTCCGCACGAGTCTATCACACGAGTACAAGATTTTTCGCCATAAGTGTGGGGCAAAGCCCCCCCAACTGCAAAAATATTAAATGATCGTTCAAAAAAAAAAAAATTTTATGCCTCAAATATAAGAGCAGGAATCGGATGAAATTGAAATTTTATTTTGAAAAACAAACTTTGAACTACTTAAACAAAAATATTTCCAAAGAATTTTACAACTGTAACAAATTAATTGGTTAAAGGACCCCACATTAACACAATGGGATTGTGGTTCCCAATGAAATTTCCTGAAATTGTAATATGACATAATTTAATGGCATTAAAAAAAAAACATCATTAAGAAGGAATTTTAGTTGGGAGTTGAGACTTAAGACCAGGTAGGGTTATGATAGTTGTACTCACACGGTATCTTAATTCGTTTCATGCAAGATTTCTGGTATGTAGAAAAATTTTTTCCGGTGTGTGGAGAAACCTTTGCCACACACCTTTCCGCACACTGTGCGGTAAAATCGATTTTCCATACTAACTAAGAATAGTGCGGAAAACACCTATTTTCCGCACACTACTACGAAAAATACAGTACGGGGAAAAAGTCAAATATGATAGTAAACATGTTTCCAGTTACCATTTCATTATTAACCAGAGAGAGAGAGAGAGAGATGTGTTCATCAATCATTTGGAAATACATACTGTTAAGCTCTGGTATTGACCTGATGCAATAAACTCACTGTGGCATACGAAGTTTTTATTATCTGTATGGTAATAATATTCACAATTAGATAACAAGCGAAAGACGAAGAAACAAAAGGTAGTTGGTAATAGAAAATGAACCATCTATACCCATAAGAATGTTTTCATGTTGAGTGCGCACAATCCGTGACAAGAGATCCTTTGGCCTTTTTTATTGCAAATCATCAAAACGAACAATAATCTCCTCTCACGGGCATCCATTGAAATCCAATCGCATTTATAGACCGCGTTTGATATTTCTTGACTCTGTTTTTCATACAATCACATTATCATACACGACAGTGAATTTTAGTTTAGTTCTCAATTCTATGGATCAACAGATGTTGGCTTACCTTAAGCATCAGTTGATTGCCGAACCAGCAGTAGATGAAGACTTGCAGCAAAATACACAGGGAGAAAACACTAATCCCCGCGAAATCCGAGCTAAGGAAGTTGTACTGCAGAACAGACGATTCGATACGCGTACAAAAAAAAAAAAAA
The DNA here is from genome assembly GCF_000648655.2 of Copidosoma floridanum. Next base: position 968,822 of record NW_019379577.1, on the reverse strand, counting down.
AAAGAAAAAAAAGAGGAAAAAGTCCCACATTTACCTTGGAGGCTTGAAACATGCTCGTGCAAATACTGGCCATGCTGAGCAGGAAAAACGGTATGGCAACTCCCACAACGAGGGACTCCACCTTCTCCGCCACTCCTCGAACCAACAACCCATGGGCGACGCAATCTCTCGCGCGAACCACGTCACCGCGACTCAACTTCTCGAGTCTACGGGCGTTCAACTCCATTTGTCCGGTTATCGCCATGAACAGCCCCGCGAACATGGTGTCCAGGGAAATGTTGATGACGATGGAGTAAACGTTGGCCACCACCTGGAAACAAGCCGTAGGGTACGCGACTCGCGGACTGGAGACCTCGTAAAACTGGTACGCCTTGTACGGCAAGCTTGGCGCGCCGAGAGCCACCTTGGACGCAAAGGTGTAAAAAAAGACCAGGGCGTCGCAAATGGCGAAACCCATGAGGAACGTGAACAGCCTCGTGGACGTGGTCGCGCGTTTAGCCAGTATCGTCGTCTCCTCTTTGCCATTGGGTTGGCAGTGCGGGTGGTTCAGATCGCGGATGATTTCGAGGAGGTTGTCCCGGCGAGCCAGGAAGTTGATGATCTTGAAGCAGAGGGTGAGGTACGTGGCGGCGAAAAACAGGGCCTCGGTGAGGTGGTCGATGTCGCTGCTCTTTAGGGCGATCTCGGCCGTCAGGGTGAACGTGAAGTAAAACACGATTGCCACCACCAGCAGTCGGTACAGCCTTCTCGCGAGCCCGAAGCTTTCGTTCTCCTCGCGCCACAGCCCGGCAAGTCTCAAGGAGTGGAAATTCGCCGACAGCCCGTCCATGCCGGCCGGAAGTCGTTTCGATGGGCGCCACTTACTTTATCGACTACCGCGTCCATAAACACTTTTATCACACTCTGACCGGTAAACGTGAAAAATCGGAAAAATATGCATCACGTATAGACGCGCATGGACGTTGGTCAATTATCGATTGTGTTTTCAGTTGCCGAAGTAAGTTTTTTCATTGGAATTAAATTAAACTTGAACGAGTTACTTTGACGCCACTTGTTAATATTATATATACATGTATATATATGTCAAGTGATGTAATATATGTATTTCACTTGGTATACTCATCGTCAACGAGAGATGAGGACGAGTGTCGAATAAAGGCTGAAGTTAGAGAGAAAACGTTGGGGCTGAGCAATTATCTCCTTATATTTTTACACAAATATACATTTTCTGTTTGCGTATCGGCACATATTTTATTGTTAAAAGAGTCCATCTAGACTGTGAACAACTCGGTTGGCCGATTTATACTCCTTTATCCTGTAACAACACCGGCGACGTGCCGAGCTGGTGTCTCAAATGTGTTTACATATTGGTATAGAAGCTCCCCAAACTATTTGCAAACAGACGTGGTATATGTAAATACAAAGTACCAGGACACGGTCAAAGGAGACCCGAGACAAAGAAAATCTTTTGAGAGATAATCATTATATGGATTAATATTTATTAACCGTCTATCAAAAAAGTTAATACATGCATGCACGGCATGTGGATGCATTGAGTGGTTGTGACGTCAAACATTATCATGAAAAATATGAAAATACATTGTTGCAAACACACACCAGTTTCTTTATGACACTGCCAGTCCGAAGCCTGGGTGAAAAAAAAAATTTATTATCCTGTACTGATCAGAACACTGATAAAATACAGAAATAAATGCTCAGCCCCGATTCGAAACTGGCCAACGAGAGTTTATTAATAAATACAATTTTTAATCAACGTTATTTCGGCTGGGTACGTACAGCCCTTTTCAAGTTCAATAATTTTTTATCCATCAAACTGACATGACTGTATACAATCAACAATAATTTACATTAGACGTTTATCGTAGTAAATAATGTTAATCTTATCTTGTACCGGAATTTTATTTATCACTGTATTCTCGTTGGCAGTAAGACTCATTATATTGCGTACTATATTTTTATTTATTCATTTGTCAAAATCACATTTCAGTGTGAAACTGACTATTGGAGATTTGCTGTTTTGTAGAACCCAAACGAGGGTATCTGTACTTGAGACGATGGTGGGGCATAATGGTTAGCAAATATTTAAGGGGTGACAGTGAATGAACGCCCTACAAAGAAACAAGTGCCACGTATATTAGTCGCGTTAGATACAGGATGGGGTGCCTTTTTGTTTCGCAAAACAATTCTTTGCGACAAAATTAATCACCAGGACGTGTAAACATTGATCATTCCAGAAAAGTCACGTTTGTTAATTATAGATTTATTTTATTTAATAATATATTTTTTTGCATCTTAAGCCTTACTCTTGAATTGGGCTAACATATCTACAAAACATCAAACTAATTGCAATCAAAAAAGATTAATAATTATATATCATACATATATTAGCAAAGTAGATATACTATTGATACCAATTTAAAACAAAAAGTATATGCTATTGAATTACAAGTCTGTTTTCTTCGCTTGTACAAGATAAAAACTATAACAAACAACACAATATACTGGTAACCCTCCCATAAACGGAATAAATAACAAAAATAAAAAATAATTGAGTAAAAAATAAATTTCATGTATTTAAAATAATTTTATTAGTAAATAATTTCTACCTTTAACAATAAAACTGTACCTTTTCTGACTACTGCACCTAATCATTTTTAATTATTTTTTCAATAGATTCAAAGCCGCATATGACGTTTTAACCACCTAAAAAAACAACATTAAATAAATGCAGTGATTTCTTGTTATTATTCTTGTAATCATTATTTTTATTTTTATTATAATTATGATTTTGATTACTATCATTGCTGATCTATGCATGTATCTGTAGCGAAAACATTTTTTTTTTTTTTTTTTTTTTTTTTAATTGAAAAAAGTTACTAACGAATACAGCTGTTTGATTCACGTTCAAACAGCCCAATCCGTATTTGTGTACATTATTTTTCAAATTTCGCGTTCCTTCATTATCATTTGCGCACTTACCGATGTAAATGTGTTGAGGGATAATTTGCACTGTCCATGGAAAGATATGTCGCAGCCACGTTGAGCAAATAACATGACGAGCCATAAATTTTTCCTCTCCTCCCTTGTACGATCAATCCAGTTGCTGCAATAAACAGCTTCCGGCACAGCTTGACTCTTTAAAAAATAATAAATTACCATGGTAAGGACATTGACTGTAGTCCGAATTAATTTTTTAATTTTATTTCTTCACCTTTGGTGTATGCGACAGCTTGAGCGTGTACGTATCTTACCTGTACCTGAAGCTCATTGCCGAAGTAACAGTAGAAAAATATTTGAAACAGCATGCAAACGAGGTAAGCAGAGAGCAACAAAAAATCAAAACTGCCCACTTGCCTCTGTAAATGTTGAATCTTTCATTAGCTAACGCAAAATAACCCAAAGACTATGGAGTAAAAAATGGTCAACAAATATTATACTTTAACGAGCTCATTTTGTAAAAGCACTTTCCAAAAGTTTCCAAAGGTGGGCTTGTAAGTTGAAAACTTTTAAGATCAGCATTTACTTATTGCAAAATAAGCAGGGCGGTTGGACGTTCATTTAATTATTAAAAGCACAAATGTAAAATCGACGTTAACCATCTATAGTTAAATAGCAAGGTAAAATACAAATAATGACGTATAATTACCCGAGACACCTCGAAAATGCTGGTGCACAGCGTGATGAAGCTAGAAAGTAAAAGAGGTAGCATGACCGGGACGAAAAAGTTCTGTATTTTCTTGACCGTGGCCACAATCATCAAATAATGATTCAGACAACTTTTCATCGATTCTTGGCCGTCTCTGAATCGGCAAGAGTTCATCTGAAACTGTCCGGTCGACAAAATCAAAAATCCGTAGATCAACGTGTCCATCGACACGTTGAGTGGTACACTGCAAACGACGGACAGGATTTTCAACGCATAAGATATCCAAAAGCATACGTTGTTCGAGGTATCCCAAAATTGGAGGTACCGCAAAGGCAGGTGGAGCTGTTTGTTTTCCGAAGCGACGATCAGTGGTAGGAAGCAAAGCGCACCGCCGGTCAAAGAACACGCGGCAAATGCGCACAAAAAAATCAATTTCGCAGTTCTCCTGTACTTGTCGTACAGTTGCAATTCTTGAGGTGATTTGGCCTGGTAATTTTGCGACTTGAAATCTTCGAGCAGATCCAATATTTTTTCTCGCCGCGCCATGAAGTTCAATAGCTTCACGCCAAACGCACCGAAGGTGCAGGCGAGGTAAAGCAGCTCCGTGAATTCACCCACGTCGCCTTCCATGAGGAAGAGCTCGATTATCTCGCCTATGATGAATTGAAAGATAATCACGAGCACCGCTGATCTATACATTTTTTTCAGAACTGCGTAGCTACTGCTCTCGTACCACAAGCCGAAAATTTGACAGCAGCGAAAATTGCACGGCAAAACCTCCATAACTATGCGTCAACCCTTGTCTTTACAAAATAACACTGTTACAACAACAACTTGTAAGTAATTGTAAATTATTGTTATGAATTTTTTTAGGAAAAAAAAAAAAAACACTATTTCAGAATAACTGATATTGAAAAACACGAATTACTGTATTGTCTTTGGAGAAACGTTAAGTGACATTTCTGTCTCAGGTGCGTACATCACATGTTTGGATACGTTTGAGCCGAACTTGGTGGCAATAACATTTTGCCAAGAAATTCTGGACGAAACCTCGTACTCCTACATCTTGATTGTTTGAGGACAAACAGCTCGTCCCTCCCTCCCACTGTACTTAAATAATTATTCATAATTGGCTATTCGAGAAATTCGAGATAATATGCATCGTAAGTATACGTTACATGAAATGAGGATGAGTACGACGTTTCTCAGCGCGAGATCGATAAACTATACGTTGGTGTATATTTTCTTACATGTCGCCACGTATGAATCTTCCATTGTTATATATACGTGAATCTGAAGTTCGGTTACATATATACAAGGAGCTACATTGCATTGAGGTTTAAGCAAAGCACAACGTCGGACGGGTATACTTTGAAAACATTTCTATCATATTGATTCTGTGAAATCGGATAATGTGATCGATAAAACAAAAAAAAATCAACAAAATGAAGTGCGTACTTGTGTGTATAATTTTTACCTATGTAATTAACGTATACACCGCATCTCGGTTTGACGTAACTTTGGTAATTTTTTGCAAACCGTATGACGGAATCATCGAGCGTTTTGCTTTAAAATAATCAAAAATAGGATCATCCCCGACGGTTCGTACATATAATTATGTGTTAAACTAAAAAACCTTAAAGTGAACGAAACTTTTAGCGACAAGCATAATTACTGGCCTCACAGAGTTGACAGGAGTAAAATTATATTCTTTAATTCATATTTCACCGAATCCTTTTTCGATGTACTTCACAGTGTGGGATCGATTCGAGCTACAATAGCACACGTTAGTCGCATACAGTTGCTTGGATATTCGATGTCACAGTAGCATTATGATAGAACGTTATTATCATCATCATCGGTAAGAATATAATATGCAAACGTTGGTGGTATACGATGGAAAATGATGTGAAATGCGACGACAAGCTCTTTGTTCTCGGGGAAACACGATCGGGTATACGTATGCATAACGAGGCACAACAATTTCCGCGAGTACACAGTGTATCTTTGTGGATCCAACGAAGTCAACCCCTCCATCCATACTACGGCGGTAGGGCTCCAATTTTCTTACCGATTACACGTGCTCCCTGTCTCTGATGTCGTTTGATAAACGAAACTCGTGCAATGTCGTGTCCATTGTGTATTGCTGGGTTGGGCCAAAAACTATACAAGTATAAGTGGTATGGACGGTGTGTATAGAATTGTTTTTCCCCTGCATCCACTATACACCACTAAATTAAGTACATCTCATTGTTGGGCAAGTGTATCAAAATATACATGTACATAATTAACATCACAACGATATGCCGTTCACTGTTTTGATTTATTTAATATCGTGCAAAAGTGTGATAATATATATATATATATATTGTACATATGTAACATCTAGTGATCTAGCACTTACGAAAATTGAATTGTTTCCTAAATCTGTCATATACGTATGAAAAGTTACAAATCGTTATCACATCCCGGTCAGGTGTATACACTTTCAACAATGTTACAGACTGGACGAAACCGACATGATTGTATACATGTTGTTTCTCACCGTTACTCCTTATACGTTTGGTGCATCTATCCCTATAAACCGCCGTACAACATATTCTAAAAGTTGTGTTGACAATTACGTAGCCTCGTGTGTATTTTTGGCGCCCACAAATAATTAGATTATTTGTCTCCAGAAACTTGTTGCAGCAAGTTGAAAGCTCCGTAAGATGTCTTCATCATCTGCGCGTCAATGAAAAAAAANTGTTGATTATTCGTAATGTTTAATTAATTTTGTATATAAAATTTTTTGAATAAAAAAAAATGTACCTATAATATCCTGTACATATGAAATGTACATACACATAAAATAAAGTATGAGTGTATGTATTCTATAGTTTAGGTTACAGCTCGAGCTCAGAGGTTGGTACGTATGCGTTTCAAGTGTTGGCTCAGACAGCCCCCTCCCTAGATCTATACAGTACAGCGTTGCTTTGAGCTATACGAGTCCAAAGTTGGGATAGCTACTAGCAGACAGCTGTACTGTATGCGTTTAATGCGTGTTTGTATTCTCCTAAGTGGGACCCCTGTACTCTCACGGTACAAATTTTTTTTGCGTGTAGATGCTAAAGTGGACATAGTACACCGTAGTCTAGTGGTTACGAAGCCTAATTCGGAAGCTGAAAGATAGAGGTTTAGTTCCTACTCATATTCTTTTTTTTTTAAATAAAAGTATTTGTAAAATGCTACTATGTATATATTACGTAAAACATTTGTTTTAGCAATTAAAGTAGGGCATAAGTACCCAGATAAACGTTTGCAGGGACAAAACGCATTGTCCGTGATACGATATTTCGTGTTTCTTCTGACTGATGAAAATAACGTACCAATGGCTCTTCCTCTGGGACGCTGTCAAAGCGGTCCAGTCGCTTTTGTACACAGTGTCGGCTATACTCTCGTTCTGCGGTTAAAAACTTGATGGTTAAAATTTACACTCTATCGAATATCACTCGTGTCAAAGTCTCTGAGAAAAATCATTTGTCGAAGTTGAAACACAAATCAGATTCTAAAACTCATGTTTCTTAGGGTAATGTTCAGCTTCAACTGTTCAATAGTACGTGTTTTCAGGAGATCATTAGATGTCAAGGAAATGTGCTCGAGACAAACATAAATTCGAGTATCGATAAAGTCGAAAGTGTTGGATTAGAGCGACTGTAATTTATTTGATTGTTGATAAAACTGTACAAACTTTGTGAAGAAACTTCACAATTTCCATAGTTTTCGACCTAATGCACATTGTCAATTCTACTATAGTTCTCGGATTGAAGTTTGTTTATAATTTACCTTTGATAGATATTTGAGCAGACATTTCAACTTGAGTGACATTTATTTGTTACAAAAGAAGAAATGTTAAAAAAAAAAAAGAAAAGTTGAGTTCTTCTCACTCTCAAAGATTTCGACACGTATACATGTTCAAACGTATATTGTGTATGATTCTAACCATTTCTTGGAGTTCGTTTCCGTACCAACAGTACACGTAAATGGGATACAATAAGTATGCAAGGTAAAACGAACAAAAAGCGCGATCCAACAGGGTTGTCGATATCTAAAACAACAATATCATCAAACATGTTATTTCCTCCCCCCCCCAAATTTTTGTTGTTGATAAAAGGTTCGTTCAAGCTCCTCCTTGGTTCGGTTCGGTTCGGTCGGATCTGGGACCAAAAAGCATTAAAAAACCGACCCAGAACCGACCGCCTCGGACCTTTGGTTCTGGAACCAAACTCTCGTGAACGCGTGTTTTTTAATGTTTTTTGGTCCCAGAACCGACCGAACCGAACCGAACCAAGGGGGGGGGGGGCTTGAACGAACCCAAAGGTTGCGCAAACTTCTTTTACAGCCGATCGACCAAATCAATAAAGAACAAAAAAAAAAAAAAAAAAAAAAAAAAGGTACAAGGTCTGATTGTACTAAAAACACAAGTGCAACCGTACCTGGGTGAACTTGAACAGGCTGGTGCAGAGAGTGATGAGCCCGAAGCAAAAGACGGGCACGATGATCCCCATGAAGGTAGACTGGACGCGGCGGACGATGCTCTGGATGATAAGGTGGTGCTCGACGAACCGGCCGACCGATCCAGCCGGGCCTTGGGCGAAACCACCGTTGACGATCAGCCGGTGCCGGTAAAAGTCCACCTGCGCGTTGGCCAGTATGACGAAGGCGCAGACCGTCGAGTCCAGAAAGACCTCGGTGGTCGCGGTCACGTAAACGGCGACCACCTGGAGCAGGTAGGCCAGGGCGAAGCGCACGGCGCTACCGTCCACCTCGAAAAACGTCGCGGCTATCGGGAACGCCGGCCGGCCGGCCTTGGCGATCGGTACGAGGAAGAATATCGAGCAAGATATCGTGCTGACGATCATGCGGTAGAAGTAGACGTTCCTGGCTCTACGTTTGTACTTGCCGAGGGTGGTGGCCTCGTAGGCGTCGCGGGGCCGGCAGATGGACGAGCGGAGCTCGCCGAGCAGCTCGAGGACGCTGGCCCGCTTGAGCACGAACACCAGGAGCTTGAACACGTGGGCAAAGTAGAGGAACAGCAGGAACACCACGTCCGAGAGGACAGCGATGTCCAAGTCCCGAGGGTCGGGGATGTTCTTCACTTGGAGGATGGTGAATTGGATGATGACGAGGAACACGAGGACGCGGTAGGCCATCTTTGGCAACCGGTGCTCCTCGGGCGCCTCGTACCACAGACCGAAGTATCTCAGGGCGCGGAACTGCACGGGCAGCAGGTCCATTCTTACTGTTACAAATATGCAAGGGTGCGTTGTATCATGGGACGCTCCGAACTCTCTGCGGATTTTCCTTTTTCCTTTGTCCCATAGTACAACCCGTTATTACGACGCACAGTAGCGATCAAAGGAACTAAAACAGGCGTGCAATGGATGTTTAACTGCTCTTATTTGCAAAGTACATGTAATTGCCTCGGCTATTTGCATGGTAAATCCGTGTCTTTGTCCACGAGCTCTTGTACATATATAAACATATTACAGGCATACATGTAAGTAAATAAGGGAGGGGACCTTTGGTCGCCACGCCCGCCACCTTTTGCGCTCCGATATTACAAACGGTTGCACGTGTATGTAGGTATACGCTGCATATGTATATACACGACGTATTTTGAGATATCCCGAAATAGCCACTGCTCGTAGGTTCGTTACGTAAACGTGATTGAAAGTGCGACGACGCGTGTGCGCTTGTTGTTTGTTGGTTGTTGCTATGGAGAGAAATCGCATTTGGTACTTTAGTTGGCTGTGGGGGACCTATGCGTCCGCAGAAATATTAGTATGTATAATAGGATCGGTGTGTACGGTGCTTCCCCCTCGATTTACCGATCTATGTTGGACAATTTGTTTGGAAGAGTATCGTTATTAATTAATCTGCAACCTTAAGGAAGCGAAAGAGGAAGTAACCCTAAAAACTTGGTTTATAGAGAAAGTAGGTATATGGTTTTATTTAGTCAAGTTTTCGATAACACTCGCCGTTGTCACCATCGAAGGCCATTTTGATGTTGAAGTAGCATTTGGAAGTCTCGCACGGACTTTTAAAGTTTAGTACAATTTCCCGGTGTATATGTTGTTATTGTATGTTCATCCGGTTCGACCAGCCTTTCACTTTTGTTTGTTCAGGTAATTGACTCACAACCAGCCACTCGTATGTAATAACGCGTCGTCTTACCATTTTCTTCTCATTCTCAAACGATTTATTATTATGTTTTTTTTTTAATAAATCTCTTCTGTCTTTGCATAATCGCATCGCCGATGCACGACAATTCCGCGTTCACCGTCAGAATGAACTTTGGCCTCCCGATGTTGAATAATACATACCCACATCGTACGATAAGATAAGCAATCGAAGAGGGTCGACAACCATGCAAGCACACGTAGAACCCATTGTAACTGGATTCAGTGTAGGTTTAAGACGGAAAGCACCAAGTCAAGTGTATAGTATAAGCGCCGCAACGAAAAGGCCAATAACCATAGTTATGGCGTCAACCGACCCAACGAGCTCAGTTGTTGTGGTGTTGATTATTTTGGCCTCGATCTTGGCAGCGACTTCTTCCCTTCCGGTGCCGGAGTGCGTGGACACCGACGACACGCGGATAGTCTGTGGACGACAAGACCTGGCCGACCAGCTCGTCTACAGGCACAAGTTCGTCGTCGATGCCGCCGAGCCCAAGTGCATCGGCCACGTGACCGGCACTGTCGACATACCCAAGGACTACGGGGTCACCCGCGTCACCCTCGACTTCCCGGACAAGAACAAAAACGCCGTGGAGTCGCGCGTCCTCGAGGGTCCAGGGTCCGACAAGGTCGTCTTCAACTTTGTCAACAGGAACAACCACAAGGTCGACGTTCTCATCGAGATCTTTGCCAAAAAGTGCTAGCTCGCGGATGGGGAAACCACGTCACGTCCACTCGACTTTCAGGGCTTTTGGTTATACTCCCACATTTGGCAAAATTTTTTTTAGTTTCAAGACAATGAACTCTTATTCTTTACTCGCATCACTCTTGCGTAAAACGATGGATCCGTGAGAAAACTTTGTGTATACTCTGTGGGGTGCCGTTTTGCAAAAGTATGATGGGTTGCCGGTCAAGTGCATTGGAAATGCGGCCGTCATTTCGATTCCAAACAACGTTACCTGCGTCTCGAGCAACTGAACTGCCGCAGCGACACCACTACCCACCATCGAGTTCCCCGCAATAAGATGTGCCACGACGCACTCGAACCTTGGGTTTTCAGGAGCAAAGCGTCGAATGTCCGGGATCTCACCATGAAGTTTTTCCATAGAAGCTTGAGTGGGGTGTACTTCCCGCGTAAAAATTTCGCCAAAGTTCATGTGGTCAACGTTTGGCCAAGCTTGGGCAATGAGAAAATCCCAAACTTGGATTTTTGTTGGAACATTTTACTCAATATTTTTCGTAAGTCATATATACTGCAGACCAACTAATATCCTGACGCAACAAATTAATTTTTCCACCCTCGGGTGGTTTTAGGAGGCTGTTACTTCCTCGGGCGAAAAAGCAGTTTTCCGGAACTCGTTCGAAAAGTCTCCTTTACGAACCTCGTTACGTCCCTCGCCTTCGGCTCGGGCCGCAAACCTCTCGGTTCGCAAACAGAGACTCTTCAAACTCGTAGGAAAACTACTATTTTAGACGTTTGGATGAACATTTGCTAAACTTGAGTCAAATATTCCAACAAAAATCCAAGTTTGGGATTTTCTCGTTGCCCAAGCTTGGCCACAGTTTGGCCAAACGTTGACCACATGAACTTTTGCGCAAGTTTGGCCAAACTTAAAAATTTTTACGCGGGTTATTACGCAAATTTTATACGATATATCTATGCCAATTGCACGACGAATCGGACGCATGAGAAGGAGGAGATCACTGGTGACGTTCAGGGGGCGTGCGATGAATATTAAAAAAACACGATCATGTTGTTGACTTTTCAATATGGTTTATTTCTATAGCCTTTAAAAGGGCGATTTGTTACTTCAATATAATGATGTTGACTGTAGGAAATTATACATACCTAATAAAGCTTGGGACGCACCTTGGTGTGTTCCTCTCGTGCGACAAAAAGGAATATATTTTATTCAACGTGTATATATGTTGAAACAACATAATAAGTGTATATATATGCGTATATGTACAAGGTACAAGGTAAAGCAAAATAATTCCATTAGAGAAATTCAAAAACGTATTAGTCGGATTGACATGTAGTGATTCAGTCGTTGGTACTGAAATTAAGTGGTTCTATGGAAATGTAGTTACAAAAATGCTCAAACGGGTCAGTAAAATCCCGTCTCGATCGCTGATATCAGTAAGAAAAAAATGAAAAACAATACTTTACGGACTATGAACATTTACGAATTATTTGTCCAACTCTTTATGAAAAACTTATCGTAATAAACCAGCACTGGTTAGTCTTCTTTATGTACATGCAGATCTGAACATGAATCAAACTTTAATTACAAAGATTACTTAGTTGTCTTTCGATGTGTGTTACTTTGGCAGCTGATGATGAAAAAAAAAAAAAAACAAACAAACAAACTCCGAGCCTCGAAATTCAAGCTCCAAAAATCATAATTTAAATAAGAATCCACTCTTCTTATCATCGACAATATAATGATATGTGTATATATATTATCCGAACTATACTTACTCTTCGGAGATCCGAACGCAACATAACCAACAATATAAGTATAGATGTGGCGTCTCACATCTCTCGAGCTTCAGGCTCTACGCTCTACTCGCTGGTGAGACGCCACATATATATATATGTGTTACACACACACTCTCTCTCTTGCACACGCGCAGCGGCAGCACCGGCGGATGATGTAATACATTAATAAACGTCAGGGGAGGGGGAACAACATAACCTAAAAAAAACAATGGGTCTACTTTTTGTTAGGTTTGCGGAATATACCGGCAAACAGCATGGCCTGCGTCGACCTGTCGTAGATAAAGTAGACGAACGGGTGGTTGGCGTTGAAGATCGCCGGCTCGGTAGGCCGGCTCGAGCGGAAGGTGAACAAAGCCGTGGCAGCGGCGGCGGTGGTGCCACCTTCGGTTAGTTCGATTTTGGCCTTGTGCAGGGCGCTGTCGAGTTGAATGCCCTTTTCCCCGTCCTTGGTGAAACCGGTGTAGTTCGCGCTCGGGTCCAACACGCCGTGGACAGACATGGCGTCGAGTAGCTCCTTGGTCGGGAGCTCGCGTTCCATGCTGAACTTGGGGATGGTCAGCTCGACGTCGCGCGACTGCATGCCGTTGTCGAGTATGTCGCGGAGCTCCTGGGCGTTTTGGCTCGACGGGTCGGAGATGCGTTGCAACAGTTGTTGTATCGCGTCCAGCTTTGGCTTGTCCGCCGAACGGGCTTGGGACGAGGTGGTGACGAACGGCGGCAGGAGGATGTACATCGAGATGCCGTGTCCCTTGTAGGGCAACTGCAGAATATGAACGCCCAACTCCTCGGATGACACTGCAATTGTACATGGACATTTTTTATATCTTTGTAACGGTGATTCATTCATGGGTTTTTCGATCATTTTTTTGATCAAACTAAAATCAACTTGAAAAAAAACAACGTAAAAGTATTGTACAAAATCTTAAGATAATAGACCATTTAATTATGGCCCCTGACTTTGAATATCTTCGATTCATCCCTGGGTCATTTATAGTACCACTAATAAAATTAAAAAACAAAACAACATAGAAATAAAGAAAAGAAAATCAACCCACAGTGATTGTACAGTCCCTTTTTCCTCATGAATAGCGTGGTGGTCATGGTGTTGTCTCCCAGATGGAAAACGTCCCTCTTGGTCATCTTGGGGTCGAACCTGCTCTTCCAGAGCCCCTTGAAGTACACGGCGTTGGCAATGACCGCGTCGGTGCTCTCGTCGATCGCGTTGGCCGGCAAAAAGTCGCGGATGTTGTTGCGGGTGACGTTGCTCACCCACTGATTGATGGCCTCGCGAGCGGCCATCGGGTTGGACTTGAAGTTGGTGCGCACGAGCTCATCGCCGAAAAAGTCGAACATGCACTCGCGCATTTTTTTCTCGCCGCTCAAAAACAAACGGTTCGCCACTTGGTACTCGTAGTCGCTTCCGGATTCCTTCTGCAAATGACCAACCTTGTATTGGGCTATACGAGTGCGCAATCGTTGTCGTCGTTGTTAATTTATTGGCATTTTTATCGATTTTTATTTAGTCATAGTTTGATCGACAGCGGAATGTCAATCGATCCTCACGTTGTAGCGAATAATCAGTCATTTAAATTCTCGCGACTCGAACGAAAAAACCCAGCACGTGCTGAGACGCCTCGTCTATATTGTTGACTCGGTGATTTTATCATGTAGCCATTCAAGTTTTTTTTTGTTCAACCGGAAGCCAATTCGTGACAAAGTACCTTTTCTGTAGATTATTGATTTTATTTTTTTTTTCACTTTCACATCAGGAGACATTTTATATCCTATATTGTTTAAAAATTTGTTGACAGAACGTCATAAAATGTCATTAATTTTCATAAATTGTTAATATTAATTCTGTAGATCCAGTATATATTCTACAAATGGTAAGTGTTTATTAAATTTAATAACTCTTTTTCTATAGACAAACAAAAAGGAATGAAAAGGAGACGCAGAAAAAGGCACAAAGTATGCGTAATCTCGATTAGCGATATACCAATAATCTAGAGCCTAAGTAAAAAATAGCCAATCGAATGGAATAAAACGAAGGGGCCGTTTGTTTTTCCTTGTCGATTACCCATACCTTGCGCAAGAGCTCCTCCGACTTTTCGAACGCGTAGAACCTGGCGACGTCCAACTTGGACAGGTCGTCGGGCACCTGCAGGGCCATTTTGAGGGAAGCCTCGGTGTGACCGCGCGCACCAAAGTACGCCAAGCCAAGGGCTTCGTACAAACTGTGCGGGCTGAAGAAGACGTTCTCCTCGGGCTCGATGTCGGCGAGGTGTCTCAGACTCGCGAGGCCGAAGTTGAGCCGAGCGCCGCTCAGCTGCGTCCTCGTGTCGTTCGCCATGACCTTGGGGTTGTCGTTGCCGGTGAGACATTGGCTGTGGCTGCTGGACAATAGACACAGCACCAGCAAACCCAACAGATGAGGAGATCGGACCTGTGGAAGTTACGCTCGCCGTTAGAGGTACAATTTTTTTTTTTTTCTTTCAAAAATGGCACTTTTCAATGTGGCTCGTCTGTAAGTGTTTTTTTTTTTTTTTTTTTTCTTCCAAACTTTGACGAATCAAGCGCGATCTCGCGAAAGTATACCATCCTCGTGGTTCGACGCACACGCGCGTATACGCACGTACATCCCAAATAAAGCGACGCGACGCTTTGTCGACTCGAAAAGACTTTCTCGACGAGAGAAAGCAACGCGTCGTAATCTGAGTGTTTTTTTTTTCCTTAGATACTTTCTTTTTTTCGCCAAAAAGCATCGCTATACCCACACACACACACACACGTATCGAATGAAAAAAAAATCGCTCTGCTTTTCGAGAGAACAGTATGCAGATGGTACGAGAAAAGGTTTTCAGGCCAATGTATATAGCTTCGACCTGGCTTTTTTTTCTCTCTCTCTCTCTCTCTCATGTGTCGGCATTTGGCGGCCGATCCACTTTCTTGACTAACGCTCGGATTTATGTTTCCATGCACGTTTGGTCGACATGTCGCGTGTTATTATTTGTATAAAAATCGGTATCGTGAACAATTTCACGAAATCAATGCGTTTAAGATCATATGCTGCAATCAACCAAATATTTTCGTAACAATGTAAAACGATACATTTCGCGAACCAAAACACTTTGTAACGGACCAAAAAAATTCGTTGTACGTGGATTTACAGTAATCGATGGATCGTATCCTGTAAGGGGAGATAAAAAAAAAAAAAAAAAAAAAAAAACTGTTTCGTGGGTGAGAAAGAAAAGGGCTCTTTGCTCAAGCGTCGATGAGTCATGGCTCGTACGTGATTAAATTTTTATGGCACGCTTGATGAATTGATGTACGGTGGTATCATGTGGAGCCCTCAATTTTCGTCATCNAAAAAAAAAAAAAAAAAAAAAAAAAAAAAAAAAAAAAAAAAAAAAAAAAAAAAAAAAACTTTTTTTTCTACCAACCGCGTACTTATAGTTACTGGAATATATAATATAGAGAACATCAGTGAAAGCGCGCGCGGTCGCAATGACGTCACGTGTGTGATGGGCACTGTACATGTAGGTCCGGCTTTCCTGTGTCCGAAAACAACGCGATCTCGAAATCAGAGGACGAGCAACAAAGCAAACTAGCGGCACTTTGCTCGTGTGTGCGTGTGTTGGTCGTCTAATACTGCCGGTCGAACGCGTGTATAAATTTCCGAAATCGAGGATAAACAGTTGCAGGACACTGATTTTATGTTTTTTTTTTCTTTTTCTTTTTTTTTTTTTAATTACGAAAGTAACGAGTTGCGTCAGGCGTTTCGAATACTTTTGAAAGCAAAAAGTTTCGATTCATGCGTCACGCCAATGGTATTTTTATCCTCCGAGCCAAATGGTATACCTTACCCGATCTCGTCAAATTCACTCGATACGATTTTTAGTCAACCACAACAGCGTCGTTGGATAATCGAGAAAAAACAAGTTACACGAACAAGCTGTAGCTCATCCTGTGTGGAATTGTAAAACAAGTTATGACTCATACGCGCATAATCTAAAAAAAAAAAAAACGCCATACAATTGTCTCGATGAGTCGTGTGAAAACCGGTATCGTGGAAAAAAAAAAAAAACAAAAAAAAACGGCAACATTCACGAGGCCTCTTGTTAATAATCTTCATCTTCTTGTTTCGAGTGGTGCACGATTTTACAAGAGACACGAGTATGAGAAAAGCCGCCAACATTGTACCCTATGCCGATCAATACCGATCTTCGCGAAAAAGGCCAAGCCAATCGATTGCATCAAATCGTTATATCGCGCATTATCTGACGCAAGCCAAGGAATTCCGGAAACGCCGGCTGTCGTTGTTATCGTTGATTGTGAGTACATATACGCTCCAATTGGAATCGCGCGCGTGCCCTACTGTATAATATATACAGCTGTATACGAAAGTGAAAACGACAAGTGCCCACTTATATACACTGTATCGGTAAAGACATGATATACAAGGGACAGAGAGGGGATTTGTATTTGTATGTATACGACGGGTATTTAATTTCTTCGTCTTCTTCCACGCTCGATTGTACTTACCTGTACGAAAACAGCCTTTGCATGGTCGAGCTCCTACTTAATTTGCAGTTATTGTATTGTCCTACCATGAATACCGATTTTTTTTTTTTGTAAGACATGTCTATACCTTCAGAAATGAAGCAACAGGTCCTGGTTGACCAATAAAACGCGCTTTCGTATGTTGAAAAGACCTATTCGCCAATTACACACTCGAGCAAAAATCGGCAGTTGGACGACGCGTATCTTCATAGTTTAGTTTTTGCGCCTTCTGTTTATGCTCGAGCTCTCCCGAGTCTCATCTCGTTTTCTCGCTTTTTATTGCAGTCGTTAATTTTTTACATCAACTCAGCGTCGGGATGTTGAACCACGGACAAACGACTGTACAGCCTCTCTCGAGGGAGCTAGGAGAACGAAACAGCGCGATAACTCTCATCGCTTCGAGCTTCTGTGTCGTCGTACGTTTTATCGCATTTTTTTTTTTTTTTTTTTTTTTAAATACTCGGTGTGATTTTCCACGCACATGGGGTTACGAGCTCTTTCGCTTAATCGATACCGCGGAAGAAACGTTTGCATTTACTCTCTAACGCTTCCATCTCAAAAGTATATGAATCGTCGCGCAACCGATGCCTCCTTTGTTCGTTTTGTGATTGACGAAGACGAGCCACACGTTATTACAAAAACAAATGAATTGCTCCGCGGCGAAGCGTAGAGGTAATCGACGTAAAATTTCATGCGAAATGTAAAAATAATCCACTGTTTGTCTTGGTGACAAAAATGCCACAGGAACCTGCATTTGATTGAAACTAACGCGAAATAAAATTATATCTACGGTTTCATTTTGTTCTTTTACAACAGAGGCCTGTCGCAAAAAAAGTACATTTTAAATCGAAAATGATTAAAAATCGGAAAGATTGAACGAGCAAAAACGTGGCAAGTAAAATATACGTAAGATGTGTAAGCAGTTACGAAAGGAGATTAAAAATTGTGTAGGGGATAGATCGTGTCACGTACGCGCAACATAAACAAATGATCGTGCTCCTCTTTGAGAAGCAGGGTCGGACAAAACAATATACATCGTATACCTTGAAATTTCACCTACACCCACATACCATAGCGAGTGTACAAATACTTGGGGTACTTACCGATCGCGTCATCGTTGTCGTTGAAAAGTGAAGCCAAAAATTACAAACGGACAAACGGCTGCTGCAGGTACTTGTACGAAAAAAAAAAAAAACCAAAAAAACCAAAATAACAGGGTAGACGATAGGTGTACCGGTGCACTGGTATGCGAGACGCTTCGTTCCCGAGCGCGTCTTCGTCAAGGACTGATACGTGAGAGCAGCTGACGTTTCCTTTTATCCCTCCCCACTGCTCGAAAACGCGGCCTTTCCCACAAGCGTATGATGGACAACCGGTCTCGGTACACATTGTACTGGACGACGAGTAGCGCGTAAGTACACACGCTTGTTGGCATTTTGCAATTGGCCTTTTTTTTTTTTTTTTTTTTTTCTCGTGTACAGTGACGTCATGGCAAAAAGTTTGCGTTGATCTTTTGATCCTCTTTTCTTTTCCTTTTCGCTCTCTCGGTACTTGAGTTTCACTTAAAGGGGACCGTCGCGCTTCGAATTTTCAAAAATAAGTAATGTGTATGTTCGCGTTCAGTCCCTTAACTCGAGTTTTGTCGATATTTTACGAGCGGGACCGGATAACTACCTCTGGAACTTCATACCGATCGTCCCTTGCGGAGCAAACAGAGAGTTGGATTGGATGAGGAAATACAGCGATGCAGATTGTATACGTAATCTGCTCGAACTTTTCGTCCGAACTGGAAAAAGAGACCAGTATACGTCTTTTATACTTTGAGTGTGTGCGTGTGTCAGATTAATCAGTGCGTTGTAGGGTCTTCGTTTGATTGATGGGAAACAAACATGGTTATCATCTTTTATCATCGCTCTAGTCTAGAGATGTTTCGCTACATGGTTTTCGTAGTCGGACAAAACATATTATTGTTATTTATTGATGTTCATAAATTAGAAGAGATCATTTGCCTCGCCGATGTTGGAAAATTCTATCTTTTTTTTTTGTCTCGTTGTTAAATTTCTTACAGCGTCAACGAGAGCTCACAAAATATCGTTAAAGAGATTTTTAAGATTATACATGTGGAAGATGGGGGTTTTCTGCGCAAACTGCTTACGAGGTCTCTATGACCATTCAGTTTTAAGGCACATTGTGCTCCTCGCTATTATTTCAACCAGAGTAGTAACCTTGACCAGCCTTGGGTACTGTTGATTTTCCAATTTTCTCGCAATATAATTGTTTGCTAAAAATTCAATGCATTATTCGTGTGGAGAAATTTTTTTTTATTCACTCATAACCTTTTATAATTTATTATAATACGAATAACCCATTACAATTTGAAAAAAAAAGTAATTCAGAGGAAAAAAAAAAATAGTAACGAATGATTTGGTTTCAATTACTTTACAATAAACTTTAATATCTAAAATTTGCTGCGCTTATCTGATGTAAAAAAAAAAATTATTAAAACAAGTATGATCATTGTAATATACTCTTTAAGGAAATGGTGAAAATGCTCACTATTTGCTCGGTGAACTAGATTATCACTCCCAAAATAGTGAAAAAAGAGTGATACCAAACATCGTCACTGCTCGAACAGTATGCAATGTTTTAATATGTAGTTGTAAGAAAGTACACGATGGTTACATATTTTGTTTGATCAAATGGTATTTGAAAAAAAAAAAAAAAAAAAAAAAAAAAAAAAAAAAAAAAAAAAAAAAAAAAA
>NW_019379577.1:903433-939719 GCF_000648655.2 Copidosoma floridanum | reverse complement strand
TTTTTTTTTTTTTTTTTTTCAACTCTTACAACATAAATAACGTATCGACTGCATAATATATAGATTACATTTTCAGAAGATATTTTTTATTACATAAACCAAATTTTGTCGAAGATTCAAATAATTTTGTTCATTAAATTCTTTTGCAGTTCTTGTGTAGTTGAAAAAATATGAATCCACCTACGTTCATTTAATTCTTACACGAAAAAAGTATCAAAAGTAATGGAGTTTTTTAACAATTGATTGGCCTTATTTTTTAAATTTATTTATTATTATTTGTTTCTCAAGTTTTTATACATTAATAGTTCAATATCAATGACCACTCGAGCCACTGGTAAAAGAGATACCCATGTATCTATTATTGGAAAAAAATGTTACATAACAAAAAAAAAGTTTAAAAAAATGATTGAATCATTATCATAATATGAATAATAAATTGAAAATTGTTATCGTAAGATATATCAATAAATGTATTTATTCACGTAAGTAAAATCTTGTAAAAACTGCGTTTGTACATTGAAAAATATTTAAATCGTATACAAACTAGGTACGGTAAAAGTTGTAAACATTACAAAAGAATAATATTTAAAACATAACAGTAACATATAAGTGCGTACCAACGTAATTAATTTTTGAAGCTGAGTTTTTTTTATAAATCCCCCTAAAGGTTTCAAGTCATATACTTATCTAAATGACATGAAATCGGTAACTGTTGAATAATATTGTTGTAAGGTATCGTAATAAAAAGTATACAATGTTTTTTCACTATAAATTTTTTTCGGGTAAAAAATATGTCCTTAATTTAACGATGTTTGAGCATTATTTTTTTTTTTTTTTTTTTTTTTTTTTTTTTTTTTTTTTTTTTAAAGTCATTGTTAAATTGATTGTTAAAAGAAATAGTGGTTAACGTGTGTTCATGCACAGATAACCAAACATTGTCTTTGTCGAACTCGTGGATTTGGTGACGCGGGTGACTCGGTAATTAAAAACCAATAAATAAAATTGAAAAATACGCTTACGTGCCTCAAAACTATAAGCGGTTCAGTCATTCAGACAAGTACTTATACCTACATATACTTGTAACTCATACCATGCGAGTAATACGTAAACAATTAATTCCCTAAGGCCGAAGCAGAGGTATTGTACGACGGTGATTAATCAAATTTCTCAAATTTTCGCATTTACATGAAAATATTGTTCATAAGTATACATTATTTCGATGATTTAGCAGCAAAGGGAGGCGCTGTAGTTCTCGCTTGTGAAATAATTATAATAATTAATTGTCTCGAGACAGTGTCAGTGTGCAGACTGTCAGTTGGAGTCCGGACCTCCGTGCGCGAGCATATCAAGCGAAAGCTGCCGAGAGTGCCGAGCCGAGCGGAGTCGTCGTCTGCTGCTTAGCCCTCCCCGGTGTTCATCAATTTTTGTGTCGTGAGGGACAGTCAAACGTAAAATCAAAGCCCAAAACAAAATAAACAATGCAAAGGACGACTAGTGGTGGTATTCTCGGTGAGTGCTGGCTGGTGCTGGTCCTCGGTGGCCTCCTGATCGGCATCGTCGGCGCCGAGCGTAACATGAACGACTACATCAAACGAGAACATTCGCTCATCAAACCGTATCATGGTGAGGGTATACTCTTTTTTTTCCTCTCTCTCTTTCTCTCTTTTTTTTTTTCTTATCATACGCAGTTTAATTGGGGATAAATGTAACGTGTTTTCGACTCCGATTGCGTTATAAACATTGCGATGAAAATGTGCGCGATGAGAGTTGCAGAAGGTTAGGCCAACGAGACGAAAGAGAAAGAGAGAGAGAGAGAACTGATGTGTACGTTGTTAGCATCGGCAAAGAGATAACAACCTTGACGCGTCATCATTTTTTTTTCTTCCTCTTTTCAATAAAATCTTCAATGGCAAATACAGCGTACCTGCTCACATGTTATTCCAAAATTCGCAGCTTGACTCCGTTTTGATTGGAATCTTGTAGAAGCCTGGGTTGCGCGGTCGCTTAAATAATTTTTCAGTAAACTTTATTGAACTCTCTTTGATTCTGTAGGTTCTGGTATGACAATACCCTACTGGAACTTCCAAGGGAACACTTTGGTGACAAACAACTTTGTGAGACTGACTGCTGATGCTCAAAGTCAACGGGGCACTATTTGGAACACTGTGGTATGTATTTTTCTCCTTGTTATTTTCATGGATATCAATTAAATGCTTATGTTTTGCTGATGGGACAAAGTTTGTGATAAATATGTTGATCTCAATATAAAAATTGAGTTACATTAACGATGGAAGTAAAGACGTGTTGGTGTTTTTATAGTAGTTTAGATCTTCAAAGTTTTTGGCTGAAGAAGTGAAATTTTTGCCCAAGGTGCTCATCACTTGAGTAAATGACGTGCTACGTTTGTTTGCTTGATGATTCAAAATACTTCTGTTAGATTTAATACATGTAGAAAACCATCAATTACTTATATTTTATGGGTCAATACAGTATAAAATCTCGTAGTGTTGCGCAAAGTGTATCTGACAAAAAGATATAATACTAATTAAAAAAAAATTTTTTTCAGCCTTGCCACGTAAGAAACTGGGAATTACAAGTTTCTTTTAAAGTTTATGGCAAAGGTAAGGACTTATTTGGAGATGGCTTGGCAATTTGGTATGCTAAAGATCCAAATCAGCCTGGACCAGTCTTTGGAAGCAAAGATTACTTTAATGGTTTAGTAGTGATACTTGACACCTACAGTAATCACAATGGGGAGCACAACGTACGTTTATATGACAGTTTAAATACATAAATATTAGTAACAAATTTTTTAAGACTGTCATTTTTCAACAGCATCAGCACCCATATATTTCGGCCATGGTGAACAATGGTACTCTTCATTACGATCACGACAGAGATGGTACTCATACTCAACTTGCAGGCTGTGAGGCTAAATTTAGAAATCTCGAACATGACACATATATTTCTTTAAGATATGAAAAGGATACTTTGACAGGTGCATACATATTTAAAGTAGTTAGATCATATTTAACAGTTTTTAATGCTTTGATAGTATTTTAATTTTGCTACGACTATTTTTTCAGTATCCACTGACTTTTCAAACAAAGGTGCTTGGAAAGAGTGCTTTACTGTGAAAGAAATCCAGTTGCCAACTGGTTACTATTTTGGCGTTACTGCTACAACAGGGGACTTATCCGATAATCATGCAGTTGTTTCATTAAAACTGTACCAATTGGATTCCCCTGACGATGTGAGTTGGTTATTATTTTCTTAAAAATGAACAAATCTGGGTCAGTTTTTAAACGATTCATCAATTCATTACTTTTCCTTTTCAGACAAAGGAAGAAGACAGATCACAAATTGTACCATCAGCCGCCTATTTTGAGTCTCCAAGAGGTAATATTGTTTTTCAATTTTATTTATCATAATTAATAAATAAATGTTTATAACTATCCTTGAATTTTAGATCATGTTGAAGATCCAAAGCCGTCGTCACTTGGAGGAATAAAAATATTCTTCCTGATGCTTATTGGTGCTTTAGCTCTTATTGCCTGCGTTGTGATTGGTATCATGTTGTACCAGAAGCACCAAGAACAAAGCAGAAAGCGATTTTACTAATGATTTCACATGCCTCGGTGTTTTATTTTATTTTTAACGAACTGAGAGACATTCCTTTTAAACCAAAAGTACCAAATTTTTATGGATTGGCGATGGGCACCGACAAGTTGTGAGGACTTGGAAAAGTATAGTGATGAAACGATTTTTTTTTGTGTTTTAGTGCAATTATGCAAACGCTTTGAAGTTATAGTGTATTGATTTGTATTTATTTGGCAGCCATATTTATTATTTATGCATGGAGGAGATGGAAAATATTTTTGCTATAATCTCCACATTGTAACATATTCGTTTCCAACAGTAATTTAACCAACAGACTGTAATTTATAATTTTTTTCAAAGAAAATTTTAATCTTCTAAACGATATATTTTATGTGATTGTGAATTTACAAAACAAGTGGACATTGCAATAAGCAATACTCGCGTGTAAAAGCGCTTGGCATGTATAAATGTATGAAAAAAAGGTTTTCTACAAATTAATTACTTTGGAAAAATTTATCAATGAAATTAACGTACATAAAGAACAAAGAGTCTTAAATCAGGTAATATATTTGTAAATAAATAAACCGTACAATACTATCTATATCGATTAATTTTAAGATGATTTTCTGCTGTGACGTTGCTGTTTTTATACACGAAATAATATGCCATACATGCATATATGTGTGCATATGTATACATACGTAAGAAAAGTAACTGTAAAAAAGTGTGATTGTTTTTTAAGTGTAAAACTATTGTCATTTGAAATGTTGCCAAATGAAATGATATCTACCAATGTGTAAAAAAAACAAATTTATAACATATTTCGTCTGTTTTTTTCTTCATTGTATCCACAATTCCGAAACACATCATTTATTTATCACTCTTACATTTTCCTTATCATTTTACGTTATGTAACAATACTCAATTGGCGCATACCCATCACAGCGAGAGTAAAACACTTTTGACAATATCGGAATGAAGTAAAGTTGCTCCAGTTATTATTAAACTGGTGACTTAAGTTGAATAATTTTTACAAAATTGTCTGTAACCACTAAATTATGTAATTAATTGACTAATCGAAAGTTTTAAGTATGCCAACGATCAAACTAATACATGAAAATTTTATTTGATATGATTTGGCGACCCCCATTATATTAATGATATTTGACACACAAAAACACTGTATATCCATATATTTGAACCCATACACGCTTGTTTACAAATGAAAAAAATTAAACAATCAAAAATGTAAGTTGTATTTTTCGCAAAAAGCCGCAATTCCGCAAAAATTACTATCGCTAGATGGCACTGACCCACATTTTTTTATTTGAAAAATTTGTAAATTGAGTTAATGAGTTATGACTTATGACTCCGAAATTTCGGTAAAAATTAAGTCACACTCGCATGTCATATCACGGAAATTTTGAACGTTCGGCGTTACCACACACGACCTAAGTACCATAATTGCTCGTAAAACTAGGCAGCAAACTTTTGACCATCGTGGCCAACGCTGTACAACGACCTACGTAACTTAACAGCTGCGGCAGCATTTGCGGAATACAGCCTCTGATTTTATCATTCTGTCAAAGAGAGCACTGTGTAACATAACATAAGTATACGTGAAGATATGCGTATAGTAGTATAGTAATCACTACTAAGTAGTGCCATATAGTCGATTTTATTAAACCATGTAAGTAGAATATTTATGCTTTTAGAGATCAATTTTTAGGGTAAAAGATAGATTGTAAACTCGCCGCAAATAGCATATAAAATGTCAACTATTTATTTTATATCTATATAATTAGTTGAGGCTGGTTTATAATTAATAAAGTGACTTTACTGTAAATAGCAATAATTATTTGGATCAGCGCCATCTAGCGGTCTTTATTTTTTGGCCAAAAGTGGCTCCTAAAATTCTAAATCAGNACATTATCCACATAAGACAAACTTTCATCAGATTTTACGAATTAAATATATTAGCGGCGTTAGGTAAAAGATAAATTGTAAACTTGCCGCAAGTAGCACAAAAAATGTTTACTTTTTATTATCCATCTACAAAATTTGTTGCGGCTGGTTTATAGCTAATAAGGTGACTTTACTGTAAATAGCAATAATTATTTGGATCAGCGCCATCTAGCGGTCTTTATTTTTTGGCCAAAAGTGGCTCCTAAAATTCTAAATCAGAGCATTCACGATTAGAGCTATTTAATTAGTTATAAACCAGCCGCAACTCATGACGAAGCTATAAAATAAAAAAATAACAATACGTGTGTTTTTGGCGGCAGGCTAACAGTCTATCTTATGCTCGAAAATTTATCTTCAAAAGTATAAACACATAGGAGGTCAATTTTTTGGTAGAAAATAGATTGTTAACTTGCCGCAAAAAACACATGTACCGTTATTTTTTCATTTTGTAGCTACAAGATGAGTTGCGGCTGGTTTATAACTGATTAAATAGCTCTATTATTCGAATTTTAGGAGCCACTTTTGGCCAAAAAATAAAGACCGCTAGATGGCGCTGATCCAAATAATTATTGCTATTTACAGTAAAGTCACTTTATTAATTATAAACCAGCCTCAACTAATTATATAGATATAAAATAAATAGTTGACATTTTATATGCTATTTGCGGCGAGTTTACAATCTATCTTTTACCCTAAAAATTGATCTCTAAAAGCATAAATATTCTACTTACATGGTTTAATAAAATCGACTATATGGCACTACTTAGTAGTGATTACTATAATTACTATACGCATATCTTCACGTATACTTATGTTATGTTACACAGTGCTCTCTTTGACAGAATGATAAAATCAGACCTTCAGACGCTGTATTCCGCAAATGGTGATACGTTGGTCGTTGTGACGTTGTAACGCCGCAAGGTCAGGCGGCACTAGCGTCAACCTGTATACTTTCGGTGACAGTGTTATGGGTTCGATGGGTTCCGCACGCCAACAAACTCCGAATTTCGGAGTCCGAAATACCTGTTGGGTGGCATGGGAGTAAAAACAGCAAAAAATATCGAAGTTTGTTGACATGCGGAACCCACCGACAGTTATAGTAAGTACTAATTGACACTAGCGCTGCCCGACCATGCGGCGTTACAAAACGACCTACGTTCTACGTAACTTAACTGCTGTCAGCATTTGCGGAATACACAAAACCAAATGTCATTCACGCCGTACTTACGTATGTACCATCTGCCCTATGCATACTCCACATTCACGTGTTTGTGACGTGTAATTTGTTGTGTTGTTAAAAATCTCTTGACATTAGTTAATATTTGAACATTTCTCATTTTCTTTGGTAATATTATCGATGTATCGGTATTATTTATCTACTAAAATTTTCAATTAAAAAATCATAATCTCTGCTCTGTCAATATTGAAAATTAATCAAATAAAACCTTCAAAAATCTCAGAACAAACCAGTTTTAATAATACAAAAAAATACTAGGAATAATCTGTCTAAACTTTGCTCTACTTTTTTCATACAACAGATTTGAACAGACAACATGTCATTCCTATACTTTGCCTATGGTAGCAACATGCTAACAAAAAGAATTCACATCAACAATCCAACAGCCGTGCAAAGATACATAGGTAAACTCAAGGTAAATTTTACCATTTTTGTGCAAACACTTGGTATTTTATTTGACGTTGAAATTTTGCACTATCATCAGGACTACAGGCTGGATTTTAACATGTTTGCTAAAAGATGGCACGGTGCGGCAGCAACGATTGTTCCCCAACAGGGTTCTGAAGTTTGGGGTGTAGTTTGGGAAATCAACATGAGCAATTTGCCTGATTTGGATAATCAAGAGGGAGTGAGCAGCAACGTTTACTGTCCCAAAATTGTAAAGATCGACACTACAGGAGGAAAAAGCTTGGAATGCAGAGTTTATCAGCAGTGCCAGTTACCAGATAAATATGTCGAGCCGAGCCTTTTGCCCCCTAATAGGCAACCTTCTTTGATTTATTTGTAAGAAAACTCTTATTGAGACATACTTTTCTTTTACCTAAAAATATTTTTTCAATCTTAACTATCTTGTATTTTAGAAATACAATGATCAAAGGTGCCAAAGAGTTTAACATTCCAAACGATTACATAAAATTCCTTGAAACTTTTCTTCATAATGGATACAATGGTGAAGTAGAGGTTGTCGGTATTCGATGAAAAAAAAAATTGAAAGCCTTGGGCTAATGAATATTGACTTTGGTTAAAGTTTTAAAATTAATAATTCTAACAGTTGACTACTTAATTCCAGTTGCAGTAAATCAAAAAGGATGAATAAAAATTTTTAATTTCATAAAACAATGATTCAATTTTTTTCCCAACCAAATACTAAGAAATACTTGTGAGATAAGGTATCAAACAGTTCTTGAGATTAGTGATGGTTCAATGTGCTCATTTGGCACTGACGCTTTTTTTACTGATAGTAAGGATGATGATAAGAAAATTTTTGAAAAAGTTCATTCGATTTTTATATCACGATGTTACCTCAAGAATCATATTTTGCAAAATACAAATCGCTCATCAATGCATAATTACTTTAAAAAACGAAATTTATTTACATATTTACAAATGTTAAGCATACTTGACTATATTTACGCTCCTTCCTTTTGCAAAACTTTTTTGTCGATGCTCTCCTTTGTCTTAATTGACATTTGTGCTCCAGAGCTAGACTTTGATTTGTAATAAACTCTGATGATCTTATGCTTTTGTAGATGCTTTTGAAATTTTTGCTCCTTAACTGCCAATTCTAACACTTCCTCTTGGCTCATGGTATCTAACTGTCGACGCGGTATTCGTAGTATTACAAATTTCTTGTCATTTACCTGAAAATTTTTTTTTTTTCCAATTACATAAATATAATCAAGTACAATAAGTCGCTTTATTTACAACTAACAGTACCGCCGATTTAAAAATATTTCATTACAAAACTTACCGTCACGTCAACCTTGAGTTCATACTCCATATCAACTTCAGGCCACCTCTGTTCAAGTACATCTTTATCCCAATCGATTTCTCCATCCTCGACGATTCTATTGGGCGCAGAACAGAATCCAGCCCAGAGTTCTGATGCAAAATGTGGAGCAATCGGTGCCAGCATGATAATCTGCACAGCGAGGGCTCGTTCGTACTCACGACTTCGAGCAACGCACAGTTTCGACGATTTGCGGATTTTGTTAGTCAAACTTTGCATCTTGGAAATGGCAACGCTAAGCTGCTGCGAGACCGTCAAATTGAACGTCACACCGTGCAGGTGATAGTTTCTGCTGTCGAACATACTGGCGTCTTCTTTTAAGAATGTTTGATCACTGAACAGCAGAGGGGACAGATCGGCTGGTGTAAGATTCTTGCGAGCTTTGATGAACTCTGATACGGTCTGCCAGAGACGGTGTTGCCAATTCAGGATACCTGGAAACGCTGCAAGGACAATTTGGAAAAATTTAGATGGAAATTCCAAATCGGTCTCTTAAGTTGGACTTACTTTCTTTGGACCAGTTTCTGTGAGACCTCGGCGCAAC
Source organism: Copidosoma floridanum (assembly GCF_000648655.2). The sequence continues at coordinate 930,584 of NW_019379577.1, read as the reverse complement.
GTCGGCCAACATCAACAGTCTGATTGTATCTATGCTGTGCTCGTCAAACATTTTCGAAGGATCGACACCGTTGTATTTGGACTTGGACATTTTTTCCCAGGCAGCGATGACCCGCTGATTCGTGTCCTTCTCGACATATCCGTTTTCCGTAGCTTCGATCTCGTGTGGTTTTAGGTATCTGCCTTCTTTGGTAGAAAAAGATTGACCCATGACCATTCCTTGCACTAACAATTGCTTAAATGGTTCTCTCGTAGGCACCAGTCCCAATTGGTAAAGAAAGTGATTGACAAATCTTGCATAGTACAAATGAAGTACAGCTGAAATTTCGCATTTTGCAATCCATAGAAATAAAAAAATGTTATTCTCAATCATTACTGGAAAGGGTAAAAAAATTACTTTGTACCGTGTTCTTTTCCACCAATGTACAGATCCACGGGCATATCGCGAAAAGCCTTGTCTTTGGAAAACATTTCCTTGTCGTTCTTGGGGTCTATGTATCTCATAAAGTACCACGAGCTGTCGACAAAAGTGTCCATAGTATCCGTCTCCCTTTTAGCTGGTCCATCACACTTGGGACACGACGTATTCAGCCAAACTTTAGCGTTGCTTAGCGTCGAATTCTGTTTTTCCAATGACTGATCCAACTTTGGAAGAACGACTGGTAGCTGACTTCTGGGCACTGGTTGAGCGCCACATTTCTCGCAGTGGATTATCGGTATTGGCGTGCCCCAGTATCTTTGCCTCGATATTAGCCAATCCCGTAATTTTGAACTTACCATGTGACCACCGATATTACGTTCTCTGGCTAGTTGGAGAACAGACGCGCGTTTTTCTTTCAGTTCTTGAGCCGAGCAGACTGGAGCTATTTCGTATTTGATACCGACTGATTTGCAAAATCCAACATCAGCTTCGGATGAGCACGGAATTCCCAAATAATCTTCCCTGAATTCCGGATACGGCAGGGACTCTGTAAAATTGTGTAAGTTTTTTTCATATTTTCAATTAAATTTTAATGTGCGGAAAAAAAGTCAAAATTACCTTTTTCAGTAACAAATACTGGAAGCTCTTTGTTTGTGAAGGGATTAATAACTTTGGCATTTAATAGCCTGACAGGACTGCGAGATTCACTTTTCTCAATTTTTGAAAAAAGATTGTTTGAAGATACAGCAAAAAAACTAGCATATTCGATGAATGCAGGCCTATCAGTCCACAAAGTTATAGATTTTGGATACCCTGGAATTTTTGAGACCACCTTGAAATCGAAGTTTGTTCCTGTACATTCACCTATCCAATGTTCTTGGAGTTTAATGATATCTCTCCATTCCTTTAACGTTTTGTCTTTCAAACCATCTAGTAGCGACCTGTTAGAAAAAAAAAAAGATGTTTGATTCTCGAAATCGTACTTTTTTCAATCATTAAAACATTTAACACTTACTGTGCAAACACGGTAGTTTTGACAAACCACTGTCTGAGTAATCTCTTTTCCACAATGGCCCCAGACCTCCATGATCTGTTGTTTTCATCTACTTGCTCGTCCGCAAGTACAGTTTGATCCACAGGATCCCAGTTAACAAAAGTTTCTTTCTGATAGAGCAAACCATTGTCATAAAGTTTCAAAAACAATTCCTGGGTCCACCTGTAATACTCTGGATCACAGGTGGCAAATTCACGATTAGTGTCAAAGGTGCAGCCCAGTTTTAATAACTGCTCTCTCATATTCTGAATATTTTGTTTCGTCCATTCAGCTGGGTTTACTTGCCTCTCTTTCGCAGCATTCTCAGCAGGCAGTCCAAACGCATCCCATCCCATCGGATGAATAACATTTTTACCTATTTGGGAATGATGATTACACACCAAGGTCTTTTATTTCATTCAAAGTAAAACAATTTCGTTCAACCTTTCATCCTATAAAACCTGGCAACTGAATCACTGATGGCATAAACCCTGACATGTCCCATATGAAGAGATCCCGAGGGATACGGAAACATTGACAGAACATAAAACTTCTCTTTATTTTCTTGCAAATTATCGTTACTGCCTTTATGGATTTTATCTTTCCAATAGTTTTCGATCTGATGCTTGTACTCGGTCGTGAGTTCTTCGTTCTAACAAAATTTTAACAAGACAAGTCAATTTATCGTTCGTGGAATGTGAATTTATTCAAAAATACAATAGTTAATTCCCAAGTAACCTTACCCAAAGATTGAGCCCGGTCGACGCTTGTCTCGTTAAAACACATTTTGGAAGATTTTTGTTCACCAAGGGCCACTTGCAATTCAGCAACAAAGTGTACTTCATTTTGAGATTTGACTATTAAGTCACTAACTTTACAAGGAACACATTTTTGAATAGACAATATTTGATGTTTTTTTCAGACGTGATTGAGCTAGCAGACGATATTTTTTCTCACGACCCGTAGGGGGAGAGGGACCACAGAGGGCTACAACTACTATAGTCAAAAGAGAGAAAAAGAAAATGATAAACAAGCAAAAGTTATATGAGTTCACTGAAGTAAATAAATAAATAGTGAAAATACAAAAAAATAAGCAATATTTATCCCTAACTCTCAATTTCTTAAGGTCAAATCATTCGTCTGAGCAAAAAACCAGCAACGAGTGAACGAGCTAAAATTTGAATTTTCAGCGCCAAAACCGGAAACGCTTAACGTAGTAGCAGGGTCCATTCACGTACACACGCGAGAATCCTAGGACTTGTCGTGCCCGACGAGTCTCTCTTTTTCTCCGCAGGAAAGCTAAAAGCGAACAGGTAAGCAAATTCGAGGTCGCTGGATCTGTAAAAATCGGTCCGATCGTAGAGTTTTCGCGCAAATCGACGTGCTGATCATCCCCCGCAGTCGTCCCGGTATCCATCCTGAACGGTATTCTCGGGGATGCTCCGGAAACAAAGAACCTTTTGGTCAACTTTCGCTCGAGTGACGTGTTTTTAGGTTACGACAGTGCTCATCTGTAACAACAATAACAGTTATTGAATATTTGGATGTGTACCTTAATTGTTTGTTGATCAATAAACGTGTTTGATCATCGAAAAAATTGAAAGTTTTCTCCTAAAGTGCACGGGATCAACAATAACAGCAGTTCACCAACTTAACCTCTGTCCGGCAGTGTTGTTTACCCACCTAAGTTTTGAATTTTTTTCTTTCTTCTCTCTGCTGACAGCTTCAAGATGGGCAAGCGGAACAACATGATCCCTAATGGGCACTTCCACAAGGACTGGCAGCGCTTCGTCAAGACGTGGTTCAACCAGCCGGCACGAAAGATCCGCAGGAGAACAAACCGCGTCAAGAAAGCCCGCTCCGTAGCACCCAGGTACGTCTGTTTTTCTGCTGAGGGAAATTTTTCCCCAACATGTGAAGAAAATTCAACCTAAACCCTACTTTTTTTAATCTAGGCCGGTACATGCCCTGAGGCCAGTTGTACACTGCCCCACATTCCGCTACCACACCAAAACTCGCCCTGGTAGAGGCTTCACCCTTGCTGAAGTCAAAGCTGCTGGTCTTAACAAGAAGTTTGCCAGGACTATTGGTATTGCAGTGGACCCAAGGAGGCGCAATAAGTCTATTGAATCCCTTCAGCAAAATGCCCAAAGGCTCAAGGAGTACAGAGCCAAGTTGATCCTCTTCCCATTGAACCAGAAGAAGGTAGGTTTTTAATGTTTATCTATTGCCTATTACTCAGAGACGTTAGTTTTCCTAGATCTATTGAGTGTCTGTTCCAAATTATACCGGACCAGACTGCAGTTTGTGATTCTGCTTGGTAGATTACCATTATTTTACTAACATTTAAAATACAACAATCTGTCAAACTATAAGCTGGACGCGTTTTCAAGGCCATTGAGGGGTCTAAAGATATACTTTTTTTTTCTTCCCAAATAAATTCTCGTTTCATCTATTTGATAATCATTGAAGCAAAATATAGTAACTACAAACTTTTCATTAAATTGAAGATTATTCTTTTTTTTGTTAATTTTTGAAAAAATATTGAAAGTTAAAAATTATACTATAATAAGTGATGCCTAACGGCATTAAATCAAAATGTTAATCAGTTAATTTCATAAACTTAATAATCTAGTTACGAAACATGATATTCAAACTCTATTGTTGTTATTGAGATGACATGATTTTTAAATCACATTTCCAGTTGTAAGATCAATACATACCAACAAAAGAAAAACAGGTTGTGTACATTAATCATAAATATGCTCGGTTTGCATGATTACAGATCAAGAAGGGAGAATCTACCCTTGAAGAATGCAAAGTAGCCAAGCAATTCAGAGGCGACGTCATGCCTGTGCACCACTCTACCAGCAAGCCCAAGGCTCGCGTTATCACAGAAGATGAGATGAAATTCAACGCTTTTACAGTTCTCCGTAAAGCGAGAGCCGATGCCAGGCTCGACGGAATCAGGAAAAAGCGTGCGAAGGACGCCTCAGAGAATCCCGATGATGTGACTAAAGTTGCGATGGACAAGAAATCTAAGAAGTAAACTTTAGGTATAAATGATTCGCAGGTTTAAAAATAAAACGGATTTTTCCATCAATCTGTTGTTCTCTGTTTGCTTTTTTTCACCCTCTACAGCTGTTTATATTAATAAATTATACTTGTTGAAAGTAAAAGTCACACATCTTTTCTTTTACATCAAAGTAAAGATAGCCCTCATTTAGTATATTTTCTAGTAGTATAACAATCAAAAAGTAACGACAATAACTACTGCGTGGATGTGTTTAGTGTATCAAATTATTTATTTTTGTACATTTTTCACAAAATAAAAATATTTTTTTACCAACATGGTGCATGGGCTCAAAACCCAGTTTTAAAAATAGTATAATGGCATTTGATAATTAATATGAAGCATTACAAATAAAATTTAAATAAGTATTCTCGCTTTAAATAGTACAAAGTATCGTAATATCTATTATAGTGTAAGTACAGCGAAATGTCAACAAGAACTAACTTTTTAAGTAACTAAAAAGACAAACGCTAGTATGTGACATTGAAAGCATAAAGTTTCCGTGAATTCATCAAAATATTTAAAATATTAATTACCTCTTCCGGCTGTTTATCGACCTAACGTAAAAAAAAACAAAATTTGTATCTAAAATTGGAAACAATTTTTTTTTTTTTCAAGTAAGAAAAAGATGAATAATTTCATAAAGTTTTAGCACTTTGTCGGTTATAAAAATTTTCTTGAAATATGCTTAATAGTTTCATAGTAAGTCTTTTATTGTAACAATTTTTCGTTTTAAGAAAATGGAGTAAATTTAATACTTGAGATAAATAAAATATATAATATGCATTTGAAGAATAAATGTAGCCGTAACACGACGCATTAATTAATGGCTATTTTTCACTCTACAACATTGTATATTGTATATATAAATAGAGTTTTGTACCTTTCTGTGAACCAACAATTTAAGACTACCCCACTTCGAAAACATTAATGATACTTTGGTTAAGCGTCTCATCACATTAACAACAGCTCACAGAAAGCTCCTATATTTTAATTACCCGTTAACAGTGATTAATTCGTTGTTTTATCTCAATCGTTGTCTACGCAATTGGTTGTCGAGCAGAGCCAACTGACGCAGAAAACCCTCGTTTGGGTGAATATCCCGACTGAGTCTAACGGTACGAATGGCATCCATCGCCAACATGCCCTTCTCGATCATCAGATACGCAATAACGAGGGTCGCGCTTCGCGAGACCCCTTGAACGCAGTGCACGTAGATTCGACCTGTAATGAAAAATCATTAAAGTCTCAATTAAGTAAAATATGGTTCAATTGATACTCACCACCACTGTCGTGTGCCCTTTTGATGAAACCAGCGGCAGAATAGAAGAATTGACTTATGTCGGTGCTTGGTAGGTCAAGCATGTTGAAGCCGATGTACCTGATGAGCGTGTCCTTGTAGAAATTACCGTCGGTGTTGACGAGACCGAACTTACGACCCTCAGCCGCATTCACCACGTGAGTTATGCCTATCCTCTGGAGATACGCTTTGTTTTTGGCAGTTATACTGTAATGAAAGAAGAGAGTTAGAAATGAACATAGACAAACGCGAATTGAAAAGATAGTTCCCGATATAACGTATAATAAATACACTCACCCATCTCCAATGAAAATACGCGGGTAGACCTCGTTGCAGTCTATGTTCTGCTGAGCCCTGTAATACTCGCGACTGTCGACGTTGGGGTCATAGCCGGGTAGCGGCTTGTGACCCGTTTTGGTGCTGTGAAGGGCAGTAACTAGCTGATGGACGGTTGTCTCTCCGCCGGCCAGCGGCTTCTGAAAGTCCTAATTTCGCAGAATAAAATAAAAATAGATCGATGTATTGAAATTCTACTTGTTGTTGATTTATGCAAAATAGTGAAGATGAATCATCATCATTTGATTACGATAGTTTTTTGTTGTGTATGCAGTGACGTAAAATCAACACTTTGTTCTCGTAGAAACAAAGCAGTATTTTTTGCTCTACAATCGGACAACTGGCTCCTAATTGACACCAATTGTCGCGTTAATTGAATTTTATTGTCTATTGTTATACTCCCACCCACCTAATTTGAAAAAATACCAATTATATAATGTGTGGGGCGCAGATTATATTTTTCAAGCCGAACAAAAAAAAAAATACACTCATCGATCGCAACGAAAACAACATCGTGCAGCTGTGAGTCAAGTCAGAAACATACACTGATGTAGACCTATTATGCGTGATCGTCGCGCAATCCTGATCTCTTTTAAACTCGAACCTTCTAACACATGACGCACAAACGAAGGAAAACAAAGTGTTGATTAAAAGCTTCTTTTTTCATTTATGATCTTCCCGACTCCGAAACGTTTGTTGTTAGAAACCGAAAAACTAAAGGAAAACCTCGACCTTGACTATCTCCTCTTCGCGGTGCTCTAATTTACTCGCGGCCTCGGCTCGTGTCTCATCTTCTACCGATTTGTCGGCTGTGTTGTTTTGTTCCAACGACTCCATTCTTTTTTTTTTTTTTTTTTTTTCCTACTTAAAACACTTTTTTTTTCACGCTAAGAAGGGCAATTTTGTATGGAGTGACCGATGCCCGCGGGCAAGTGACTTTCAACTCGACATTACCTACTTGTATATAAAGCATTATTGTTATGCGAACGGCGGTACAAGCAAGCAAAGAACGAATAATAAGGGATTAAGGAATATATACATATATATGAACAAGTACAAAACCCGTGTGTTTTACACACACACACACACACACACATAGGTGACTATTACACAGTAAATATGTATACTATACACACTCACTCTGTCCCTGTCTCTCCACGTGCTCTTCATGACAGCGCGGAATGTATCCTTTCTTTTGAGTACTATGTAAAATTTCTTTTGTACTTATAAATTAGTAATATAACTCCTCAGTTGATGCGTATTGCGTGATATCGAGCGATACGAGAAAAAAAGCAAGTCCGAGCAACTAAAGAGTGAAGAATAGAATGATGCGGGGCGCGGCAAAGGCATATAAGCCCGCGCGGCGGCGGCGGCGCCGGCGACCCCTCAATGTTTTCTCTCGCACGTCGAGATGACGAGAGATGCTTATTTGATTTTATTTTTAAAGGCGAGAGAGATTTGTACAGCATCTACACACATATATATATATGTTTGAGTTTATATTTTTTGTTAGTAGTTTATATAATACTCTGATACTCTTCTTTACACTTTTGTCGATCAACGTTGTTATTATTGTTATTATATGGGATACAACACACATGCGGCGTTACAACGACCTACGTAACTTAACTGCTGGCAGCATTTGCGGAATACAGCCTCTGATTTTATCATTCTGTCAAAGAGAGCACTGTGTAACATAACATATAAGTAAAGTTATGTGTAGTAATTATAGTAATCACTACTAAGTAGTGCCATATAGTCGATTTTATTAAACCATATAAATAGAATATTTATACTTTTGTAGGTCGATTTTCGGGTAAGAAATAGATTGTACACTTGCCGCAAATAGCATATAAAATGTCAACTATTTATTTTATATCTATGTAATTAGTTGCGGCTGGTTTATAACTAATAAGGTGACTACTGTAAATATCAATAATTATTTGGATCAGCGCCATCTAGCGATCTTTATTTTTTGGCCAAAAGTGGCTCCTAAAATTCTGAATCAGAGCAATCACGATTAGAGCAATTTAATCAATTATAAACCAGCCGCAACTCATGATGAAGCTATAGAATGAAAAAATAACGATACATGTGTTTTTGGCGGCAAGTTAACAATCTATCTTTTACTCAAAAATTTATCTTCAAAAGTATAAATACATAGGACGTCGATTTTTTGGTAAAAAATAGACTGTTAAATTGCCGCCAAAAACACATGTATTGTTATTTTTTCATTTTATTGCTACATGATGAGTTGCGGCTGGTTTATAATTGACTAAATGGCTCTAAGTGCTAATGCTGTGGGTCAAAAGTTTAGGGCCACTTTTTAGTTCAGAAATCCCCAACGCTAGATGGCGCTGATCCAAATAATTATTACTATCTACAGTAGAGTTATTTAATCAATTACAAACCAGCCGCAACTAATTATACAGATACAAAATAAAAAGTTGACGTTATCTGTGCTGTTGGCGGCAAGTTTACAATTTATCTTTTACATAAAAATCGAGCTCCAAAAGTATAAATATATGGGAGGTTGATTTTTGGGTAAAAGATAAATTGTAAACTTGACGCCAACAGCACAGATTACGTCAACTTTTAATTTTATATACGGCACCACTTTGTAGTGATGACTATATTACTACATATTACTCCACGTATATCTTTCACCGTACTTTCTTTACCAGAATAATAAAATCCAAAGTAAATATATGTATAAAGTTAATATGCACGTATTGAACAAATCTCTTGAGCACGTAACGATGAAACAATTAGTATAAGCTGTACTTTAAGTAAATGAAATAGAAACCGTCTGCAGCTTTGCAACTTGTTGTGTGCGCGCTTTCGTGCACTCGTATAACTCGTAACTTGTTTTTGTGCACTACTCTTCTGCGTTTTTATTTAGATAGGTATACCTAGTGACCGGGCTTCCGTACATAATATATTATAGCAGTGAAACACGATTCTTTCGTCTGACACGGGAAGGAAAAAGGACACTGGAGAACGCAAGTACAATGGCATTCGAAACAATGGTTATTAAAACTCTGAGAATAAAAAAAGTTTCTTTTACATTACAATACACACACATACACACGCACACACACACACACACACACATGCCTTAAAATTTTCTGTACTAGTCTACATAACTAAGTAGACAAGTTTAATAAAAAAAAGTCTGAATCATCTCAGAAAGTAGTATACCGATAATTGTAATACATGTAATGTTGCAGCATATTTTTTGAGATTAGTAAGGTATAACAAGAGATAAAAATTCTTGGAGCAACTTTGAATACACGAGTCGTCTCCCGAGTTTACGCAAACGTCAAATCTCACAATGAAAAGCTATATAACATAAAAAATATAACGAATGTGAAAATTTAAGTATACGATAAATTTTTTCGTCGGGCATCTTTTGTATCCTCGAACGTCGGCTAAAAATAATTTCCTTATAATAATAAAATGACTATGTATATTACTAGCGTGCAAAGTGTGTGTGACACGTGAGATGAGAGATCCTAATACAAAAAATACACTGCATAAACCGCCATGCAAATTACTGGTCGATTTTTGACTTTCATGATATTGTATATTTTACAAACATAACTGATTTTCCTTTCATTCGAAATCTTGTAAATAATAAATAATAAAATCCTAAGCACGTCTCATCGTTTTAAATGTTAGACATTCCAAGAAACGTATAATAATATACAATTTGTTCATCGTCGAGTGAAATTAACATCTCGAATTTCAGAAACAATAAGGTAAACAAAACACATACTTACGAACACGTGGCATGTATGTGTTATGAAATATGATAAAATCAACAGCCGTTACTCTTATTCGTTTCGTTGCGTATATTTTTCAAATTTAATAGACGAGGCACAACATCTGTAACCCCCAAAGTATCCATCTGTATACACTTCGTAAAAGTGCGCGATTAATTTAATCATAAAATATCAAATAATAAACAAACACGCAATACATCGCGAAGAACATTACTTAAATCAACGGAATCACGTGTACACATTGTATACTACGGTGTGTATATTTGTGGGCATCAACAACAATCGTCAAATGAAAAACTGCCATTTCGTGTTAACAAAACAATTTTTCACCGTATAATACCCTACGTACGATTAGACGCGCTGACGTATTGCGTCCATGTAAAGTTTAACCATATAGAGATAAAAAGAATGTTGCATCTCCATTATATGATCAAGTTTGACAAAAAAAAAAAAAAAAAAAAAAAACTAACAAGCGACAATATAACATCCCTGCCCATCAGAACCAGTGCACGAGCTCAACCCGTTCGAGAAAAGAGAATATGAAAATATCGATTTGCCCTTTGCCTTCCTGCAAATGTATACACGCGCTTGTATGTACATAAGCTTTATTTTGTTTAGCTGACGAAGAGATAGGTAGGTGTATATATATATTACGCAAAAACGCGTAAGCCTCGAGTGTATGTATACACTCCTCTCCTGAGTCTCCTGACTCGCGGTCGCATCGATCAATATATATTTATATATTGCATCTCTTTTTTGCCGTCAACATAACAGTCATATTAAATAATGTGTATCACTTACCTGCTTACACGTGACACGACGTGAGTAGAAACTCGACCAATTGCTCATTCTTTGATAGATAAAAATTACTTGGTTTATACAATGAAAAAAAAAATACAATACTTTGGATTAAGTAAAGAAAGAACATAAAACAACCAATTTGAGTTTGGTGCGCTTCCGTTGGTCTACAGCTGTGATTAAATAAGTATAATAAAATATAAGTAATTGCACACGACCGACGCCTTGGCCGTACCGATCGCGAATGAGGATATCGAGGATATCCGAGCAAAAGGAAACTATACGAAAACTACGATATGCGCACCAGTTCACACCCACTGATCCACAATGTACATTTTACATATCTATATGGCTAAAGTCTAAACCTCAACATATACATATTTTTGTCTCCACAGTCCACTCATCTACAACTCCTATGCGTACAGTATCGACAACTTGGTCGGGATTATTATGAACATTTTTTAGAGACATGCACTACTTATTCCGAAATGAGTGCATAAATCTGCGCGTCTATCAAGCACATGCATATTGCATTTTTGTGCCAACGAAATCAGTATAGGAACACAAAATAAAAATATACACATCGAGAATCGAACAAACTTTGCATTAGATGCTATGAAGATTTATAGTAGTCGGAATCTGGTAAATTACTACCTGTTTGATTTGAATCGATTTATGGACTACTGCTGGATCGTTATGCAATGAATTATGTCACGCTAGCTAATCGATTTTGGTATAGTTATATTTACATCCTTGGCTACGTCAGAGACTTATTGATCACAAATTGGCACTAGGTTCTATAATTATAATGTATTAGTAGGTGGATTTCAATAAAACGACCAATCAACCTGGAATTCTGTTTTTATTCAACACGATTTGTTTAAAGTACAGAGTTTAAGATCAAAATTAATATTTGTTATGAAATATATAAAGGCAACCGTGACAACTGATGCTACGCGATACATAATTTATGTTTTTTGGTGATCATGTAAAGCTTAATCATTGAATCGTCATACTTATGTACATTATTACAAAATTTTATTCTTTTTTTTACATATATATCCCTGTCCGCGCCATAAACAATTAAGCTACAAGCGATTAGAAACGGACTGCATTATCGATACAAATGAATGGGTAAGTAGACTCTCAGCCTTACCTACTTTTAAAATGACTTGTTTAATTATTCGACCAAGCACCTCCTATCACAAGTACATGTTACCAATCAACGTTAGTAACAAATCTTGCAATCAGAGGCAATAAATCACGTATCGCTGATAAGCATCAATCGTCCTAAAACTCTTTAAATAAAAAATAATAAACGTTATATTTAAACGGCTTTTCATATTGACTGTACAGAATTATTGACAAAACAATTTCCCCCATAAAACTTTCATTTTCTCCAGCAATCAATTAATACTATCAAATATAAAGATACATTAGCATATATGTGTAACAAAAAAAAGAAATAGTAAAATTTACATGGACTTTTTCAAGTACTCATCAAACAGGTAAACGGCGACAGCACCGTCGCGGCCATTGAGCATATTCTTGAGGTCGGTTATGTGGCCGGACAAGCTACGAACAGTCTGGGTCTGGGACTCCATGAACTTTTCTTCGAGATAGTGCGCTATAGCGCCATCCTTGTGGTTCTCAGCCCGGCTGTGAATGCGCAAACCCTCGTTGGCCAAAAATTTCTCGAAATCAAGAGCTTTAGCCAGGCTGTGAATCTCGTTTTGCTCAACAACGTGCATTCCTTTTGGCTAAAAAAATAAATCAGCACCCAAATATACATTTCCAAATCAAATATTCAATTATTTTTGGTATAATTTAAAAAGTAATGAAATTAAAACTTACACCAAGATTGGTGTGTGGCATCTCATTAAAGTTCATTGTGCCACCTCTCTTAGTGATGTATTTGATGATATCAATACCCTTTTCCCAGGCATCGTCTGACAATTTTCTGTAAAGAGCTTTGAATCCGTCACGGTTGGCCTCATAATTGCCAAAGTATGTTGACATCAACAAAAATTGAAAGCTGATATGAATGTGATGATTAGCATACGTCTGGAGATCAACAATAAGTTGATCCATAGAACCATAGGTAGCATTACAGTCAGATCGAGATGCTTCATCTGAAAGTTTTTAGTTAAGTTACAAATTTGTAAGCACAACTTTACATAGAAATGGTTAGTATGAACATTTTTCAAAATAGGATCCTTACTTATCAAAGTTGATGTTTGGGATGTTTGACCCTTTGGGGGGTTACAAGCACCTTCAACGTCACTGTAGCAAAACTCCGCTGAAGTCGTAGCTAACAGGGTGCAAATGATTCCCAGAAGTAACATTTTCATCATGATGATAACTGGAAAAGATAAAGTTGAAATTACAATTAGTTTCTCATTAAAAAAATTTTTTCTTAACATTCAAGCAATTACTATTAATTTGTTAAATTGTCTTTACAGTATGGTCTATTATAAAACTAAAGTGTATCAGCTTGAATAATCTAACGTTATCAATATAAAACTTTTACATCGTTTACAAAAACGTTTAATACAATCATGTAGAAATAAATGTTAGTTGTCAAAGTCACTTTAACTTAATTAACGTCCAAATCAATTAATAAATTGCAAGAAATATTTTTTTGTGCAGTTTATCCATAATATAGCCAATCTAATAACTACAACAAATGTGGACATGACAGTGCGATTTTCATGACTCAATTTATGGAACAAAGATACCAACACTCAGATAATTTCAATGAGACAACCACTGGTAAAGCAACTATAAACGATCCATGATCAATTCTTGGAAGTAAGCAAACAGTTTAAGACACATGTCACATTGTGCTTGCTTGGTTTGAATGAGTATCAGTATCAAACAATATTTTCCTCAACACAAGCATACAGTAACCGTTCAAATTTGATCAAGTTGAAGAAAAATGAATAATCAACACTCAAACGGACAAGGCCATATCAAGTTATCAGTTTTCAATGATGCAACTACAAATGATTGTTTGAACCATGATCATAGTGCAAGAACGAACAAAAAAGACAAGGCAAAGAACTTACAAGTGCACATGCAATACTCACTTATTTTTGTCTAATGTACAAAAACCCGAGGTTAAAAAAAAAAAATTAAAATGACAACTCAGGAATCGGTCAAAAGAAATTAAAAAAAAATATGGTCACTCCGATCTCAAAGACAACAGCTCTGGACGTATCACGCTTTCATCGGCAATCACTCGGGACCGTCCATGTAAATGTATATATAGGTAGAAGGCTCGTGAACAAAGTAACTGCGCGTGTTACGTATATATCGTAAGAATTTTTTTTTTTTTTCCAACTCGTCTTCTTATCGCTGTGCCAGGGGAACAAGTTATCATCGCGCCTCGGGCTCGAATGAAAGCGAATGACGCGATAAGCGAATCGCAGCCAACAATTGCGACGTGCCAACCGTACCGAACCTCAAATTCACTTACACTTAACGTACCAATTGTACTTTACACACGTATAACAATAAAAAAAAGAAGATACTTGCTTTGAGCTTGAGATGCGAGTGATATTTATCCTCTTGAAACAATAAATGTTGAAGAAGAAAACGGCTGCGGGGTGTCTAGCAACAAAGCGTGAATACTCTCGCTTCGACGCTGTGCTAAACAATGAGCTAACTTGGCAACTTTTGCTCCAATCCGACTGTCAAGTCGTGTGTCGGGGGGCGGAGGGATCAGGGAAAGGAGGGTGTGTACTGTACAACACTGATGAGTGTACATGTGTACATCAAATATATGGATGTATACACGTTGTATATACATATATACGTCCAACATTGCAGCGAAAACGCGCATGCGCATCCTTGTCGGAAAGAGACGGAAAGAGAGCGAACAGTGTTTACAGTGTTGCCATGTTTCTTATTTTTCAAATAGCAATTATCAGTGAGAGTGATATACTGTGCGTGCATCCACTTTTCTCCTTTTTTTGGAATTTTTCGAATGGACTTTGAACTTGGGCTTGTTTGGGGGGGGGGGGGAAACGTGTTTATCCGCTATCTTATAATATATGACGTGACTTGTTTGGAAAAACCCACTGCGAATAGAGTACAATATAATGATTTTTCATGGTTTTTCGAACTCAAGAATACTTTTATTTGCTATCATTTCGTGAGAAATATACACTTACTTTTTATTTAGAAAAGTTATCTTATCGAATGGATGTAAGAAAAAATATACTCCCGTACGTTTGTTGATTTCATCGCTTTCGTGATTTTAGATGATAAAAAAAAAAATCTACCCTTGCAATCGATTCAAAGTAAGTGTTCTTTGCGCAATAATTATTCTATCTTGAAAAACAGTGCAAATGCTAGTGCGCAGTAATTAAAATATTTTTGAAAACCACAGAATTTACAACAAAATTTATATCAATGAATTTGCTGAACATACTTATGTAGCGTATCAGAAATATTTGTTTTTATAATTTCCGAGCTCTCGTGAGTGCATAAACTGTATTTTGTCCACAATACTTTTGTTAAATCTTTGTTTTTGCCTAACTTTTAAAAAACTTTCTCAATGTATTTCATAAGTACATATATATTTACGTGCTGAAATTCAGTAATATCGATTACTATAAATTATCGTACATTTTTTGTAACCAATACAACAAAAAGACGTTCAGGTGTAAATTACTGTACTTGAATATTTAATCGAGCTAAAACATTCCTTGTTCGATATATTACAAAAATGTCCACGTGTAGTAAAAAAAAAAAAAAAAAAAGGGTTTTTTACTTTATCTGTTCGGCAAACTGTAGAAAATGAAAGCGGAAATAGGAATGGCAATGCATTGTATGTATTGATTACTAACGTCAAAAATGTATTAAATATTATTTCGTTAACTCAAACTAAAGACATATACCTTTGGTTTTATCGTTAGTCCGCGTTTAAAATATTTATCTCGAGTTATCTGCTACCTGCTTGGCCGCACGAAGGTACAAACAACAACGTGACAAAAAACATGTCCGAGCGATAAAATTTTACAGATCTTCGATCGCGACAAGAGGACTAAGTACACGTGAAATCGAAATCGATGAGCATTTTTGATGTGTAAAATCAGATGTGGGTGAAACTGGTAAAATACGCGGTCAAACGAGGTTGATTAACTCTTGGATGATGTATGAGCTACTTTTGTTACATCTACAATAAAATTCAAGCGTCCAAACCGATTTGATCATAAATGGCTTCCGAAAAATTTTACACGCCCCGTTCTAGAACTTGATCGCATACTTATTATATTCTATACGTATTTATTTTGATTTCAAGTATTTCTAGTGCTCTACAAAGTTCTACTTTGTTCGTATTATTTTTTTATTTTCATTTGGATTTTAGAGGAAAATTTCTTTTCATTTTTTAGGTCGCACATTTTTTTTGCACATTTACCTATTTATCCGCACCTAAAGGTGTGAAAAAAATTAACGAAAAATTTATACAAACGAAATTAAATAAAATGTATTTCAAAAATTATTTTGATGATTATAATCTCATTTTAATGATTTTATTAACAACATTTTAAGAAAATGATAATTCGAATGGGAAAAAAAAATTCTTCAATTATTCGATCTTTACATAAGTAACACTTATACATTTAATTAACTGGCGTTAACATAACAAAATCTCACAATTTATCGAAAATTACGTTTTTTAAAAATTAGATCTGAGTAATATTAATTATCAATGTATTAATGTATGCGGTGTCGTTTTTATTTTGCGCTCAGAAATAAAAAAAGAAAAAAAATTACGTAGATGCACATGAGTAAGCCTTTCATTTGAAACGAATGATTAATAGACGTTTACTTGCATATTATACGTAGGTACTTTAAGAGCGTATAATATATATGAATCGTAACGGACGAGATATGATGTCATCGTAAGTAACGAAATGCTCGTTGCATCTTATATATATATATACTTATGAGTTGTAACGCAAAATTGCTTCATATTTCATCATGCGTTAAATACAACAAAAAATCATGCAATCAATTATTATTAAATGTCGCGGTATGGATTACGTTTATACTTTACTTCTTTGATAGTTTTTATTGATGTATAAATACTTTATTTTTATTATTTTCTTCTTAATAAATGTACTCTTTAATTTAGATTCTCGTTTTTTTTTCTGTGCTTCAATTATGTTGAGAATTACTATATATGGTGTGTAATATGCGTGAATCTATTCACAAATTAACATACAATCCCAATACGATAAAAATTTTAATTTATCATGTCTCAACAACGTATAGTAGCTTAAATACGCAAAAGAAGAATACGGCAGTTTATAGTAACGCGAGTCGTTTAAACTTGTTATAAGAAGTTAAGAACAATATTGGTATCGGTTTTTTGTTCTAAATAAATTCAGCACAATATAAGCTTTTTCACTTTGTATTCTTTTTCTTTTCAACGCCCATAACAAGTTTACTTTTATGAATAGCCGATCTATATCACATACATAAGTATAAATATGTATCACTCTCCGATCTACGCACTTACACCCATCGCATTCAAACGCGTCTCTTTTATCCGGAAAAATACATTTGGCAACACCGCATCTCTGCAGCAGAATACATTTTCCCATATAGTTGACCCCTCTCCTCCCCCCCCACCCCGCCATCAGCCACTATCTCTTCGTCTGCTGCATTTCATTTTATTGCATATTATTGCATGCATATAGGTTGTTTTCCGCCAATAACAAAACAGTCAAGTCGTGTTCCTCGCTGAGAGTTTTTCTCCTTTCCTCGCATTCGAACGACCAATGGCCAACGAGTCATAATTGTGCTGGGCTCTGATAGAAGGAAAAAGAAAAACGAACAGATAAGCACACATTGTTCAGTGGTGTGCTTATTCGTTGTTAGGCAAGCTTCACAACAACGACGAAGACGACGACGACGTATAGTCGACGTCGCGTTAAAAACGCATTCTCATTCTCGGTTTAACAGAACAGCGTACGCTGTCGAGTTGAGGTAGAGGAGGCTAGCCTTCTATGCCAGTGTGTATAAAGGTTACCCCGGCTTCGTTACTCTAACACAAGGTACTTACTATCTATCACGTATATCTCGCGAGCCCCGCATTGTTATCGTTAAATACTTACTGTATTTGTAACCAATCGTTCTCCTCGGGGGCCCACTCGTTTGACTGATTTTTTTTTTTTCCTCCCAGACGTCGCCAACTACGACGAACCCTGAAATACTTACTTGTCCTTACAAGCGCTCAGGATCCAGCATCATGATCAAGGTTTTGATTACTTTAACCATCGGCTGTCTCCTTCTGGGAGTCAGCAGTGCTGATGAGAACCTCAAGTGTGAGTACAATTTTTACTTTGACTAATCTGGTATACCTTGTATTAATAATCACCAAAAAATTATCGATTTTGTGCAATAAACAATACATTCAGTACGCCTGTACCAAGAGTCTTTCCATTCAACTGACCTTGGATATATGTGCCTTGAATGCTTGTTTACACGTGTGTCTTTGAATCTTGAGAATGTGGCATTACTTTGTTGAATGTAGATAAGAATATTATGCAAGCTAGTGTAATGATTCTAGCAATTATATCAATTGAGTTTAAAGATCATTGCTTACTTAGCTGCTGTTCAAGTAGTGGGTCCCACTACCAGCTCTTTCTCGCGCATCTTTTTTTTCTCCACATATTTTTCATTATCCCACACTGTAGGAAAAAGCTTTCTTTGTCCAAAGCTTCCGTTGATATAGAGTAGGATGGTACTGATGCGTCACTTGTAAATAAACGTCATCTCTCTTAGTGTTGCAATCACAATTTCCTTTATAAACTCGTTTTAATTTTTACATGTTCTATTATACTTGTTGCACGGAACTATATTATATTTACTCAGAATTTCATAGCGAAAGCAAAGAGCAATGAAATGATCTCATCGTTATAGTTATCATTTACGTCTAGCAAAGTGTCACTAGCATGTATTTTGCAACATAAGTTAACACTGGTGCAATAACAATTTTATTTTCAACTGTGAAATAAGCACTAGTATAATTATTAAAAGTGGCCAAGCTGGGGTATTAAAAAGTTGAATTTGTTTGATATCTCTATACAAATATAATGATTATAATCCTTATAATCTGTTTCTTGATAAGGAACAAAAACTTTCCATTTATGGACACTTGGTGATTCAAAACTTTAAACCTCTAGTCAATGCAATTTTTTATGAAATGCTTTTAAAATGCCTCTGATTAGTTAAATGCCACTAACTGAATATAGTATTACTACTCATTTTCATGTGAAATTGAACAAAGAATCGATTAGCCTAGTCATCACTACAAGAAATACAATCATTTTTAAAGTAGTGCAAAAATGTATATCTCACAAGATACAATAAACATAGAAAATATTGCGTTTCAAAGTTTCATAGATATATTTTGAAATTGTCTTTTGCATTGCTCATACATGATAAACAAATTTATCTTGTAAAGCAAAATTTTTTTTTATTTAACAGTTTTGCTGTTAAAAGCACTTTAAATGAACATTATCTAGCTTTGATAAGATCATTAGTGCCAGTAGCCATGAAAAACCAATAAAGTTAATCATCTAAAAAAGCATACTAAAAGTTTTTAATATCCTTTTAAATTGAGTTTAGACATCAGGTTTTGATAAATTTTCAAACGATAACTACTGCTTCAAGTGCAGAAATAAGACACCCTAGCATTTTATTATTTCTTACTGACCAATCACAAATGTTTGATAATACTTACTTTGATTACAGATGAGTGCATATATTTTTTGTTGCTAAAGTCTATAATTTAATTGTTGAATATAAAATAAATACCACGAAACACAAATAAAATGTTACTCACGAGGAATAAATTGTATTTCAGGTACCATTGCATCAGGTAGTGATAATTTTCCACAGAAATGGAAGACTATGGTACCCCCTTGCATCAAAAAACTTAGAGAACAAGTTGTCACTGAAGTTACTGCTGCAATGACGTATCTTGCCATGGTAAGTGGTAGAACTATTTTAGTTAATTAAAATTATAATTGTAAGTCTAAATGTCACATGAGTAAATATACAAAATTATGATATAACGTACCTTATTTGTTGATGCTTTGTTTGATGTAATCGCAAATTTATCAAAATATGTTTACATGCTACTTAAAAAATTATAAAGTACAAATTAATTTTTTAGTAGCATAATACTAAAAATTGAAAAAATTTGATCGACAATTATTAACTGAAATCTCACTTATTTTCAGGGTGCTAATTTTGCTACCGACACACTCAATCGTCCAGGATTCAGCGAGTTCTTCATCAAAAGTGCAAGCGAGGAACGTGAGCACAGTATCAAGATAATGGAGTACCTTTTAATGCGTGGTGAGCTCACTAATGATGTAAGTAAGTTGTTGAGCTCGGTTCCCCGAGTACCACGACAGAAGTGGAACACTGGCGAGGAGGCCCTTACCGACGCCCTTAATCTCGAGCATGAAGTCACCACGAGAATCCGGGACATTATCAAAACTTGCGAGGACAACGAATTCAATGATTATCACGTGAGTATTTTCCAAAAATTTTATACCCGTCTTTGAGCCTTTTAATGGAGAGCCCCTTTCAACATAATTGACTCTACATTTGCAAAATTACATTTTTTATTTTAGGTGGTGGACTATTTGACCGGAGATTTCCTGACCGAGCAGTACGAAGGACAACGAGACCTAGCAGGAAAACTTTCGACTCTTGGCAAGATGATGGTATCTCAAAAAGGCCTTGGAGAATTCTTGTTCGACAAGATGCTTCTCAACAAAGAAATATAAAAGCTCTTTTATTTTCCATTTATATGTATACTTTTTTTTAAAAACGAAGAAAATATTTGCATTCATAGTTATTAAGTCTTGGTCTAGACAAAACCTTATTTTTTTGAAACAGTTTATAATGTTGTTTTGAAAGATGAATTTAATTATACTTAAGAGAAAAAAAATTGTTTCTAGAATAGCACTGTTCTCTATTTGGTTAGAATGTACTCTAATTGGGAATCAGTTTTACAATATTAAAACGTTTTTTTATACATGCCCTACATAAATACATATATATATTTATAGTTTGTTATTCTGTAATAAGAATTCATACCAACTATGTGAATAAAATATACCAAGAAACAATTTTACAGTGTGTTTCAATCTTCCAGTTTTTTAAGGCAAATCAATGACTTAAAATTTTCAACAAGCATATTTTAACAGTTATATTTTTATTATGCAGATTCTCTGATGAATTATTTTTTTTCTCATTACGAGATTATTTTTACAAAAACAGGTTTTACATACACACCCCACTTTACATACTGTCTTTCAAATCTTACGAGCAAAATGGCGCAACTTTAGTATACTTTGTTTACAATTTAATCAACCCATCATATAACTTTTGATCTTGTTCATTTTTCTTGCATCACGTCACAACTTTATACAACTCCAATTAAGATCAACCCCGTAAGTGATGAAAAATACGAACATTTACAATTATAGATTTGTGTGTTTTTTATCACTTACTTTTTTCCGTCAAAATCATTCATGAACTCATTTATCAATTCAAATACTTTCAGGTGTATTCTCAAAAAATCACTAGTATATTTTCAAATAACTTGTCAATATTTAAGCATAACATTTCGGTGGTGACATGGTGATTATCACTACCATCATCATCGTTACATTTTCTTTTATAAATAATATATCTATGTAGCAACCTTGATACTTTCTGCACTTTCATTTGTAAAATCAATGTTTTCATCATTATAAATAAATCATGCATAGAGCTGTTTGCAAGATCTTTAATATGTAAAACGTACAATTGGAAATTGATATTTGTTGGACCCAATGTCGAGCTTATTAAAATCACCAAAGACGTCATCTTCAGAATATTATTCTTCGTGATGATTTTTGTTGTAAACTTTAGTTCTTTTCCACTGTTTAGTTTAGGAACAAATGGTCTTAATATTTTTATTTATTTTTTTTTTTTTTTTCATTTTGATGGCAGTGTGTCGCTCTTTAGTAGAAGTAAAAATGCATGTAAGTATTCATTTAAAACTTAAAAGTCGTATCAATCGTGTGTTTATAAATAAAATGCTTGTCACAAAAAGATTGTTTGAACTTATTTTTTCAGGCTAATCATGAATTTTACGAGAATGTCCAGCACTGTATGTCGTTGTTTTTTATGTTTTACCAATTTATCAGTTTTTCGTACCTGCATACAAATTATTTTCCATATTTAGAAAAACAAAGTATAGACTGGAAACACGAATTCAAGTTTTGTGCCAATACTGTTTTTACAAAATTTTAGTTACACGTGATTGGAATGATCAAGAAATAAAAATGTTTATAAAATGTTTTAGATAGGTAAGTATTAAGAATATTCTTTGACATATGTACTTGGTACATGTCGAAGAAAAATTTTATAAGCTGATTAAAGTGCTAGTATAATTTAAAAATCGTAAAAATTCCAAACATGCGCGACAACTTATACAAGTTACATTAAATAGAAGGATGTAACTCTTTTACTTCGATTAAGTTTCAAATTAATTTTAATTTTCATGAATGTCAGGTAGAAAATACCGTTTTTTACATAAATATGTTTATGCATATTAATAAACTTATTATTTTCACATGTTAATGCTCTGATTTTATTGATAAAAATTTATTTTTTAATTTTTATACGAGAAACTATAGACCAACAGTGTCATTATTCAATTGTTCAGTCTTTGTTGAAAAAAATGTTTCCAAGTTTTTCAAATGTTGGAAAAAAAAAAATCGTCAAAATACACGTTTATACACAGCAGAAGTATCAAGGATAGCGTAGAATTAGTCGGTATGTATGTTATAATGGAGAAAAATATACATCATTGTAAAGACAATAACATATTAGAGACACGGGCTCGTCTTGCTCAAACGTCGCAGTACTTCATCCCATTCTCATCCAAAGCCATTGATGATACGCATATCATACATATTTATTCTCATATTGAAATTGTACTTATCTCTTCCAGTGCTTAAAATCATACGATCAACAAGAGGAGTAGAATAAAAAGAAATAAAAATCAGGGCTCCGGATATTCTCGCGTCGAAAGGAATATACACACAAGGGAGATGCAGGGATAGAGGGGCAACGGAAGCTTATAAAAGAAACATAATTTAATTTAGCGAATAAAAAATAATATCTCATTCCATTTTGGAATCAAATTGGCTTGACTGCCGACTGACGTTGTTAGGCTGGGGATCTTTTTCATTGCCGTTGGTACTAACAGAGTCTGAGCCGTTGTTTATTTCAGGGTTCGGGGGCGTTTTGATGCCGTCGGTCTTTGGGATGAACGTCGTCCACTCGTTGGTATGAACATCGAGATACTCCATCGAATTCAAGAATTTTTTCCCGGAAAAACCTCCGACCGCGTACAATCTGCAGACGAATAAAAGGAAAATCATCACGTATTCGTGAATTTCATTTTGATGATATTTGCTTCTCCCTCATTGACTTACCTATCACCAACGACGGCGACGGCAACATTAGCCCTGGGCATGCACATGTTGGGCCCAGGCACCCAGACCTGCTCGGCAGGGTCGTAAACTTCGGTGCTGGTCAAACTGTGAGTTCCCGTATAACCACCGACTGCATAGAGTCGGCCATGAAAGACAGCCAGACCGCAGCCCCGACGTGCTGTTATAAGGCCCGGTCCAAAGCTCCAACTGTTGGTCTCTGGGTCGTAGATCTCGACCGAGTTCAGGCAGTTCCACGAGTCACAGCCACCCACGGCATAGACTTTGTTGTCATAGGCACACACACCAGCTTGGTAGCGGCCGATTTTCAGTGGCTCGACACTCGACCAGATGCCCGTCGTTGGATCCAAGCTGTCGCATTGCTTTATTCCGGCCTATTGATCAGAATTAACATACATATTTTTTAAAACCATACTTGACTCTTGGAAACAAATCTGTTTTCTCAAAGTATGTGCATAGAGTTTGTGTAATTATTTTGACTTTTCCAGCATTGCGAAATCGGATTTGGATCAGGAAAATGAGATTACAGACTCGACGAAGCTCTACTAAAACGGCTCGAATTATCGGCAAAGAAAAAGAAAAAAAAAAAAAAGTACTCACCTGTCCATTCCAGCCACCAATGCAGTAAATCTTGGAGCCAAGCGCGCAAACCCCGGAATTCGACCTCGCCAGGGGCAAGCTCGCAATAGTCTTCCACTTGTTGTTTCCTGGCTCGAGTACCTCGACCGTGGCAAGCTCCGTCGAGCCATTCGAGCCTCCGATCGCGTATACCTTGCCATTGACTACGGCAATGCCGAATCTACCCCTGGCTTCGCGCATCGCGCTCAACACCTCCCAGGTATTGGTCTCGGGTATGTACTTGTCGACGCTCTTGAGACACTCGACGCGGTCGTATCCACCGCATACGAGCAGGGCACCGTTTAGCTCGGCACAACCAACAGAGCACTTGCCGGCCTTCATGGTGGGCAGGGCGCAGTAGAGATCGGGCTCGCTGCTCGAGCTGCGCTGGTCTTCCGGCAGCCGGCTGCCGTTTTCTTGGCTCACCAGTGGCGCCGGGGTGTTCAAGCGCAGAGCTACCGACAGCTTAGCCAATCGGCCGTTCAGAGTCACAATGGCTAGGAACGTGTGCTCTGAAATTCACGAGGAGACGATATCGATCGATCGTTATTCTTTCCCCCTAGTGCTATGCTCGTCCCCAGAAGAAGTGATAATTGGGCGAGCAAGCAAGCAAGAGAAAAATAAGAAGAAGATGAAATGAGAAGCAAATGAAAGACCTCCGACTTTGTTGACGCCAATCATATTCCAGTCGGGCTCGAGCTGCTTGTTCTCCTCGGCGCTGGCCTCCTCCGGGCTCTGGTTGTAAATGAGCACCCTCGGCTTGGCCGGCTGCAATATGCCCTTCCTTCTGGCCTTGTTGTGCTGAACTTGGCTCTTGAGCGACAGTTTTTTGTAATCCTGAACAATGTCGGTGTCACTGACGTCGCCTGTCGGCAGATCCGTGCAATCCTGGAGACTATTGTCGAGCGCGAGGTACAACAAAAAGGTCTTTTCGAAGAGCTGCTCGACCACGCAGGGCTTCTCCTCGTCGACGTCGGCCACGAAACGCTTGATCCAGTCGAGCACCAGACAACATAGACTCGAGCCGTTCACTAGGCTCATTTCCAGGGACGTCTGGTAGAGGATCTCGATTTTGACGCTCGGCAGAATGGAGAGGGCCGGGCTCGCGCATACCGCCTCGAACTGCACGACACGTATATAGTATAAGCTTATTTATCCATATACTCTGGGTCAGTCTATGTATCTCTTGTATTACATGCAAGGAGAGAGACACCGCAAAGGCGACTTACGTTATGCCGGATGTAAGAGTCGACTTGTCTGACAAAGTTCTCGTTGTGGATGATGCCGGGCAGAGCTCGAATGTCCAGACAAAACTCGGGGGTCAGCGAGTCCAGCAGGTAGGTGACGCACTGCGAAGCCACCCGCTCCATTTTCAGATAAGTCGCTGCCTGGTAGATGGACTTCACCTCCAAGGGACATATTTCCAATCTACCAAAATAAATGTATGTATAGTAGGAACACGATTGTGATATTCGTTATACAAGTAATTACGTATAAAAAGTTAGAGGACGATTAAAAAAAAAGAAAATCGTTTGGTCCCCCCCCCCTTGTTAACGTGGGTCGCATTCATGTTTGAGGAAACTCGTGTATCGTCGAGTGACCTTCAAAAATATATGTACACCCAACAGTGTCAGAATAACATTGTTAAATCAATGCCCGATCGATTTTGCGCTCTTATTGGGTGCAAGCACACAGGCAAATACAATGACCACGTTGACTACGTTTATTATTATGCTTTTTAGCGTGTACTTCGCAATTAGAATGCGAACGCAAAAGTTGTTTCTTGTCTTCGTAATTGCTTTAAATTGGTACATATTTCGGGATATCAAGTTGAAGTTCAGTGTCAATGTTAATAATGATACACTGCAGTTCAAGGGACCGAGAGAGTATTTTTTTAAATTTTCCGTTTGCGAAAAACGTGATTTTGTCGTCGTGTGTTTAATGCAGCCTTTTTTTTCAATTGGATTAAAGTACGGTTTTATCAAAAGAATTAAGTTTTCACAAAAAAATGTGTGAAATTTCTTGCATCGAACTTTTCAAGTTTTTAAATAAACCGTCATAATGTTGTTTCCGGAAGATAATAATACATAGTCTATGAATGGAGGCGACTATTCGATGCGACCTCTCGTGTTCTTTCTCGTCGTTAAATATACTCCAGTTTAAGGACACATTTTATTTTTAATTCCAAACTTTCGATCTTCAATAAGTTGCATCATGACAAAAGTATCTCATGTAATAATACGCTGGTTGTTATACCCAATGTAAAATAGAGGTATATAATACACATGATGTGAATCTTCGATAAAAGCTGCAAAGGCTATGAGCGCTCGTTCCATTATATCTATTGGATTTCTAATGGAAAACCACAATATTATCACCAACACTGATACAAACGATGCAATAATCCACCTCTGAGTCAAGGTCTAGTCAAGATTATCTCCAAACGATAAGTAGCCGTTGTTGGTTTCACATGTGTGCATGTAAAAAAAAGGGACGCTACCGATACATGTTCATTGCAAGAGCGAACATCGATATTTTTTCAACAATACCATAGTCAAGTTGTGTTAGACCCATTTGGCGCGTTATTGACAATACTTTTTTAATCAATTAGAGAACGAAATTTTGCTCATTTTTTTACTTAAACAATTTCATCATGTAATTTTTTTTCTTCACAATTGTATTATCAATGAATAATGAATAATTAAAAGAACTTTTCAAGTCCTTCATCGCGTCACACACGTTGTAAAAAGTAATCTTTAATACATAATAATATTAATATAAATGTAATGTATACCTGGACGTGTAGGCGTAATCGATGAGTTTTTGCAGAGCTTTTTTATCGATGCTACCGCTGAGGACGAAGGTGGGAGCTTGGTCCTTGAGTTGATTTTCGCCGTTGGTGAAGAGCTCGAACAGGTACGGGGACGCCGCTGCCAGGACCGCTTTGTGCCCGTGCATCTCTGCGTTACCAGCCTATTTGTGGGTGGAGCAATTTCGTTATGTGTCACTTTATACGCTAATGCCAATATTAATACGAATCTGTTTTCTTTTTTTTTTTTTTAATCGATCGGCGAATTTTTAACGATCAAGCGTTGTCGCTCAAAAATCTACTCAAAACGTGTAAGTACCTAATGGATTTTTTTTCTTACACAACTGCGATCGAATATATAATTGATTATTAAAATTTACGTACAAAAAATAAGTGTAATAGTTCATCAAGAAAATAATAGCAATGATAATAATAAT